>JBBMOC010000004.1:0-62708 GCA_037975185.1 Centropyge bicolor | reverse complement strand
TTGGGGGGGGGGGGGGGGGAGATTTGAAAGCAAGCATTTGTCAAATGTGATGGTTTAATACTAAGCAATGCTCACAAAAGACTTAAATTAAAGAGGCCACACATGAGCAAGGCCAATGCTCAGGAATCCCAGGGACTCAAGATGTTGTTTTAAGCTAATGATAATCAATGTATAGACATTGTCCTGTATGTTGCCAGGTTTAACTATGCACCAAGAGAACACAAGCAATACCCAGCGAGGAGGAGATCAGGACACAGATGGAGTTAATAAACAGTTGAAAAAGATCCTTCATTCCACCCTTGGATGGCTACTTCAGCAAAAGAGTGTGTGTGTGTGTGTGTGTGTGTGTGTGTGTGTGTGTGTGTGTGTGTTGGGATGTTTCAGTGATCTTCATTGAATATTGATAAGTGAGGCGAGCACACGGGGTAAACAGCTGTGACTGGTACTTCATCATCATAAGTATGTGCGCATCACTCATTATCAGGCCCAGCTGGTCCTCCAAGACAAGTCATCAGACAGTGACCACACACACACACACACACAGGCATACTCACACACACACAAATTCCTACACACACTTATTACAGTAATTGACAAACAATTCTGACGGAGATCAAAGTCATCAAAACTGTGTACAATGCAGAGAGGGTTTCCCCAGTGGCTTTGTTGTTTGTTCAGTAAACAGGCCCCAGAATATCTGATTTATTCATCACAACTTTCTCTAACAGAGCCTCTATTTGTCCCACAGAGGGGTTACTACCTGGGCAGGCCAACATCTTCATCCCGTTGCCTTGACAACAGAACCCATTGTCTTAGTAACAGAAGTCAATTGTGTTTGTAGAGATGAATTTAGAAACGACTGGTATTTGTTTGGGTGGAAGTAAGAGGCTTTACGGTTCTCCTAGGGTCTAGGGTCTCCTAGTAACCACACTTGGTGCCATGATGGAGGTCCGTTAGAGGATTGGCTGTGCATGAAAAATATACTAATGGAAGAAAGATGAAACAGCAACATAAGAAGACCATAAACAGCAGTCGCCCCATGGTCGTTCGTGTGACCTCTGGAGGTCACTGCCTGACACCTGTAGTCACAAAGGTTACAGTAATGAGCCTAACTCTGCAGGTGCTACTGTCAACTGGACCGACCGTGCACATGGCCTAAGAAAACTTACATTTTGCTCATTATATGGAGAATTGATAGTTGCTGCGATACGTCAGTGTGTCCGCCATATTGAATGTGGCAGATCTGCCCCGTAAGCTAATGCAAGGAAATGGATCGAACTTCATAAAGCACCATTCCACAAAGTTTCAGTTAAGGCCTTTTATTCACCCATTCACACACACAGACTTATATATTTGGGAAACAAATAGAATCTTTTTTAGATTTTTTTTTTTCTGTCTTACCTGTGAAAGATAATCCTGTGAGATCTGGTTTGGACTGAAAACCGGTTGGTACGCACCCACCCAGCACATGAATGAGGCATCTTCTCCGTTCGCTCTCATAGACGTATATGTGTCTATGGTTCGCTCTTGCCACATCCAATATGGCAGCAGCGTCAACGTGTGATTCAGCGCTCAATGCGGCGTCTACGTATATAGGACTATGAAGCGGGGGCGTTACCGGGGGGGGCAGGGGGGGCAGTGCCCACCCACGGACATGCTCTGCCCACCCAAGGAAAACTAAATGTAGTGTTCACCGCAGTCTGGGCACCGCATGTGATATCCCATTCATATACTACTGTGTATGCGGTCACTGCCGTGGACTCTCCCGCATCCTAAAGCACACACTGTCAGCTCAGTCCCCACCCCCACGCAGCAGTCCCGCCCAGCAGGAAGATGTTACCCCCTCGGCGTCCAGGGTGTAAATGAATCGCGCATGTGCCAAAGCGCTGCTCGCAGACACCGTCAGTAGTTCAGACAGTACTTAACGTTTGCCCTGCTGTTCGTTTATTGCTCGCCTACCTCGCCTTCGGAGTTTCAGTCACGGCAGCGATCTCTATTTGCCCTAGCTCTACCGCCGTCTAATACCTGTGCCTCTCCTACCGGACTATTCAACATTCATCTCAGTCTACTTTGTACTTCTCATCTGTGTGTCCTTTGTTGTGTGTTGTGCTACGTGCAAGACGTAGCAAGACAGCTAGGTAGCAGCTACCTGCTTTTGGCTAGCCCAAACGTTAAAACCAGTCACGTGAAGCCAGTCACATAAGCACTGTATAGTGAGAGAGAGAGAGAGATGCGTATGGCTCATAAAGAAGCAAACAGCCTCCACTCCCGTTAACTCTGCCAAAAACAAACATTGCATGCTCTAAGTTAACCTTTGTGTTGTTATCTCCTGTTTCACCTTGAAAAAAAAGAAAAAAAAAACACATTATCACCTGCATGTTCATAATGTTCTATGAATTTAATTGACAGAGGAGAAAACAAAACATGTTTTAAGGTGCAGTCGCCCTACACTGGATTTTGAGCTACTTGAGTATTGTAGCACTTTTTTTTTTGCCCCCCCAGGTAAGACTAATGCCCACCCACACCTGGCATCCTGGTAACACCACTGCTATGAAGAGAACTACTGACTGGTGGGGGCAGTGTTGAGTAGCGGGTCAGTAGAGGAGAATAATTTTCCAGCATTCTCTCTAATAATCTTGGAAAACAAATCCTTTCTTGCCAGATGTATTACTTTGTTTATAGACCATCATGGCTGTATATGTAACACTGTGAGCCTAGTTCCTCAGTTCTTCCAGCTACTGAACAGATTGTCTGAATGTCATTAACACTGTCACTGTTCAACCATGGGGGGGTTCTGTCAGTCAACCTCCTATTAACCTTTAGTGGTTAAAGGTATTGTTGAAGTCAACCATGTCATTTAAAAAGTAGTCATAGCTGTGTTACTCAAACAATCTCATAACACTACAGGAATTATGGGATCTTTTTCTGAAAATTTTTAAAAATGAGGTGACTTTTTTTCCCTGGCGAGCTCGATGAAAAGGGTGCATTGGATCCCTGATTGGGCCAGAGACATCCTCTGAATGCCAAGGCTGATGTGGATGGAGGAGAGGGTCAGGTGAGGGTGGAGAAATATAGGCTGTCTGACTGACTTATTTATGCATTCTTGTTTTGGTATAGCATCCCAAGAGCATGATGGAGGTTGGCACCAAGCAGCTTGCGACCAGTAAAGCTTAGCTGTATCCCATCAGGTTTGAAGCGATCTTCACAGTTCCAAAGGATACTGAGATTGTCCCATAGGTGAGGCATGCTGATGTCAGCCATGTATTCAGGCAAGGAGTCAGCTAAAAGATTCCATTCCTTACCCCTGGGTTGGAATGGGGCCCAAAATGAATACATGTTGGAACTGACAGTCGTGGAGGTTGAGAGAGGATAACTGTATGGATAACTGGATGTACTTCCTGTGCGCCGCCGAGAGTGGTAGCCTCTTCCAGCAGCTCCGTGTTTAGTGTTTAGTTTTTTAGTGATTATTGCGTGTTTTGGTTTCAACCAACTACTTTTATCCTATGGATATAAATTACACGACTACTTCCTATCCCATGGATATGGATTTCCACATGGACAGACTTGTTTATTCAAGGAATCAGCTCTTCGCCCTGAAGAAAGAGTCCCGGGCCGGTGTGGTTCCCCATTTACCTGACGAGGTGAGGAGGCGGTATCGTGGCTGCAGAGCCGGCGCTAAGCTAAAGGCTAAGCTGCTAGCAAAGAAGTGGCGATTTAAACCGGCCGTCCCGTCTGTGATCATGGGGAACGTAAACTCTCTACCGAACAAGATTGACGAGCTGGCTGCGCTGGTGAAGAATGTTAAGACCTACAGGGAGTGCAGTTTGTTGTGCTTCTCTGAATCGTGGCTCACGCCGAGCGTCCCAGATGCTAACGTGGAGCTACCCGGCTTCAGCACAGTCAGGGCGGACAGAGACACAAAAGCCTGTGGGAAGCGGAAAGGAGGAGGACTTGCAATGTACGTGAAGACAAGGTGGTGTAACCAGGGACAAGTAAACATTAAGACCTCCATATGCTGCAGGGACATTGAACTCTTGGCAGTAAGTTTGCGTCCCTATTACCTGCCCAGAGAGTTTGGACACGCCATTGTTGTCATTGTTTACATCCCGCCGCGAGCCGACGAGGAAGTAGCGTGTGACGTCATCCACTCCGCCGTTGCTAAGTTACAAACACAGCACCCTGAGGCTCTTGTGTTAATCTCTGGGGACTTCAATCATGTTACTCTGGACACAACACTACCTGCTTTCACCCAGTATGTGGACTGTAAAACCAGGGGAAATAGGACTATTGACCTGCTGTATGCAAACGTCAAGGATGCATACACCGCCACACCGCTGCCTGCACTGGGGAAAGCAGATCACAACCTCATTCTACTTCAGCCTCACTACAAACCAAGAGTGAGGAGGCTACCCACAACAACACGCTCATTCAGGAAGTGGTCTCCTGAGGCAGAGCAGGCTCTGAGGGACTGCTTTGAGACCACTGACTGGGATGTACTGCAGGGGCCACACAACACTGTCGAGGAGGTTGTTGACAACACAACTGACTACATCAACTTCTGTATGGATGTGGTTGTTCCTGTAAGAACTGTACGCTGCTATGCGAACAACAAGCCCTGGATCACAAGCGACATCAAGGACCTTCTGAACCAGAAGAAGAGGGCCTTCAAAGACGGTGATCAGCAGGAGCTTAAACGCGTGCAGAAGGAACTCAGAGTCCAGCTCAGGGGGGCGAAAGAGCAGTACAGGAGAAAGCTGGAGCAGAAGCTGCAAAACAACAGCATGAAAGAGGTGTGGGATGGGATGAAAATCATCACCGGCTGCAGCTCAAAGAGGGGGGCCACCATCAGTGGGGATGTGGGGAGGGCAAACCAGATGAACAACTACTTCAACAGGTTTGACCACCCCAACTCTTTCTCACCTCTGAACGCTGCACCCCCCAACCCCCCTCCTGCTCTCTCTCTCCTCCCCCCACGAGACAACACCAGCACAGATGAAAACAACCCCTCCCCCACGATCACGGCAGCCCAGGTGTGTGGAGAGCTAAGGAGGCTCCGCCCCAGCAAAGCAGCGGGTCCAGAGTATCCCCACGACTGCTAAAGGCCTGCGCGCTGGAGCTGGGGGACCCTCTACAGCGCATCTTCAACCTGAGCCTGGAGCAGAGGAGGGTCCCCCAGTAGTGGAAAACATCCTGCATCATCCCAGTCCCAAAGAAACCACATCCTGGAGAGCTGAACGACTTCAGGCCGGTCGCCCTGACGTCACACGTGATGAAGATCATGGAGCGGGTGCTGCTGCACCACCTCAGGCCACAGGTCCGCCACGCCGTCGACCCGCTGCAGTTTGCTTATCAGGAGAAGGTGGGAGTAGAGGATGCTATCCTCTACCTGACACATCGATCCCTCTCTCACCTGGACAGGGGCAGTGGCGCTGTGAGAATAACTTTCCTGGATTTCTCCAGCGCCTTCAACACCGTCCAGCCCCAGCTCCTCAGAGACAAACTGCAAATAATGGGAGTAGGGTCACACCTGGTGGCGTGGATCACGGACTACCTGACAAACAGACCTCAGTATGTGAGACTGGGGGACTGCAGGTCTGACACCATGGTCAGCAGCACTGGAGCACCGCAGGGGACTGTGCTCTCTCCGGTCCTGTTCACCCTGTACACGTCGGACTTCCAGTACAACTCGGAGTCCTGCCATGTGCAGAAGTTCGCGGACGATACTGCTATTGTGGGCTGTATCAGGAGTGGACAGGAGGAGGAGTACAGAAATCTGATTCAGGACTTCGTCACGTGGTGCGACTCCAACCACCTACACCTCATCTCCACCAAGACCAGGGAGATGGTGGTGGACTTCAGGAGGACCAGGCCCCTCCCGGAGCCAATAACCATCAAAGGTGACAGGGTGGAGATTGTACAGACACACAAATACCTCGGGGTGCAGCTGGACAACAAACTGGACTGGTCTGCCAACACAGAGGCTCTGTGCAGGAGAGGACAGAGCCGACTGTACTTCCTCAGAAGGCTGGCATCCTTCAACTTTAAAAAAAATGCTGGAGATGTTTTACCAGACTGTGGTGGCGAGTGCTCTCTTCTCTGCGGTGGCGTGCTGGGGAGGCAGCATCAAGAAGAGAGACACCTCACGTCTGGATAAACTGGTGAGGAAGGCAGGCACTGTGGTGGGCACAGAACTGGACAGTTTAACAACAGTGGCAGAACGACGGGCGCTGAACAGGCTCCTGTCAATAATGGACAATCCACTGCACCCACTGCACAGCACCATCAACAGGCAGAGGAGCAGCTTCAGCGACAGGCTGCTGTCGCTGTCCTGCTCCACCGACAGGCTGAGAAAATCCTTCCTCCCCCATGCCATGCGACTTTACAACAACTCCACACAGAACAAACACAAACACTGACATGGATATTGCGCTTCACATGAACACTATGCACCTTACACTGCACAAGACAAATGACAGCTCACGCACCTTATACTGTTATTTCAATCCTGCTGTTATTTAAATCCTGCTGTATATTTAAGTATCTATTGCACCTCAAAAGTCTGTTCACTGTGTTTTGGAAATCTCCATGTTCTTTTAATCCCACTTTTTTGTATTTTTAACTTAAACTGTACTTTTTTACAAACGAAGTATGCTGGAACATGCGAATTTCCTCAAGGGGATGAATAAAGTATCTACCTAACCTAATCTAACTGGCAACAGTCCCATGAGCTCCCTGACAGATGTGTCACCATGGTTAGATTTTCAGTTTATGCCATTCTGACATGCTTTGCCCTCAGCCTAGCAGTGGTTTTGAAAGTACATTTTTGGTTTGGGTCAGCCTTAATGCTAGTGGTGCAATTAGTTTGTCTGGATTCAGCATTGTTAGTATTATTATCACACCTTCAGAGTCAGTGGATCAAACCTGTCCTTCAGTGAGAGTTCAGGCGGTGGAATGACTGCCGGTGCTCTCTTGTTTGAATTCTTGCTGGATTTGCCTTTTGCGGTCGAGGTCATGCTCTCACAGCACTGAAAAAGTAATAATAGTGATTTGACAAAATATGGTGTTAGCCTGCTGTGTCTTTCTTAAATTAAAGCCCCAGTGATTTTCAAGAATCTAAGGTCCACTTTTCATAGCTTTTGGTACAAAAAAATAAGGATACCAGAAAAACAATGTAAGCAAAGTGGAGAGCAAGCAGAAAAGCATCGGCACTAAGACAACAGGAAGTAAACTGAAAAATGACCTAAATTTTTGGAGTAACAATTTTTAAACGTAGTGTTTCCCCCTGGTTTAGGGCATCTTTCTCCCTCATCTCCCGTCATCTCCCCACTATCACTTTCTAATAGAGACAAATGCCCAATGTTAATTTAAAAATACTTTTAAAGTTTGTTTGTGGATCTCGTTTAGCAGGTGGTTAAACTAAAACAGCACAATGTTCAGACAGCGGTCTGTGTGGGTGGGGACATGCTGCTTCAGGTGGGAGCAACAGTGAAATTCCACAGTCTCATGTTTTAGATACTTACAAGTCCAAAGTTTTGTCATGAAACATTAAACTTCATTTCTGCTTCTCTCGCCAAACAGCCCTTTAGAAGATACCCCTGAAACAAACCTTAAGGTTGATATCTCAAGGTTATGTGATGGTATTCAACTCGAAGACCAAACCAAAAGATGCCTGGGAACAAGGCCTTGATGTGACTGTCCCTGGGACCGTCTTATTGATCACATTCACTCCTCATCTATTTGCATAAATCGCTGCTCGCCGCAGTTTAAAATGACTCACCATCGAGAGAAAAACTTTAACCCTTTAAACCATTTAAGTCACCAGCAGTGGCACTGTTCTGCTCATCCATCTGAAGTGGAAGGGTTCTCATATAACAATGCAATAAACCCATACACATGATGATTAATATCATCAGACTGCCACCTAGTGATCCCTCCTGCACCCGTTAACAAGTGGATCAGGAGTTTGGATGTTATTTTTTTTGCCCTTTTTTATGAACATATTATTCTCTATGATAAATTGGCCACAGTTTGTTTGTGAGTACAAATAGAACAAAGACAATATATTTAATGTTTTGCCTGACAGGGTTCAAACAAGTGCTCTGTGCCTTTTATTAACTTAAATTTGGAACTATTAATTCAAATCTTTGCCTGCACTCGTTTCATGTTTTATTCCATTTTATTGTGCTTCTATTTCATATTCTGTGTTTCTTTTATGTCTTGTCTTAATGCATTTTTATGTCTAATGTTAAGCATTTTGAATTGTCTTGTTGGTGAAAAGCACTGTACCAATAAGCCTAGACTTTTCCATCAATACATGGAAAATATCTAGACAGTACAATTGTGGTTTGACTATAACTGCAATGAGTTTGGTTTATGAAATGAAGCATCTTGACAAGGTTGATTTGTTTCTCAGTGCAGGCTACTCTGACACAGTCGTGTCTTGTTTTATACCCCTGGCTGGTATCATCAAGTCCATTGCTTTGAACGCGTTCAAACGACTGGTCAGACAAGAAGCAAAA
This sequence comes from Centropyge bicolor, assembly GCA_037975185.1. Lineage (NCBI taxonomy): Eukaryota > Metazoa > Chordata > Actinopteri > Pomacanthidae > Centropyge > Centropyge bicolor. The sequence goes on along the minus strand of JBBMOC010000004.1, from coordinate 54,189 downwards.
ACATGACATGATGTACTTCAAATCAAATGTGTATTGTGTGGACTGAAGGATGTGGGATGTAAGATGTTTTTCCCACAAACAGCCAACACAGAAACATACACTTTCACACACACACATATGTCTGTCTTGAGGATACGGACAGCCCTGATAGCCCTCAGGCATTCATGTATCCACAGAGAGGATTTGGTAAATTTTCTGCATTTCACAACAACATCAACAGCCCAGTTTAATATGTGGAACACAAGCAGCACAAATCCAGAGTCAATTCTGTCATGCTTCCCACGTTGAGCCTGGATTGTGCCAGAGCTGGCTCCACAAACACACGCCGCTGTCAGTCGACCCTGAGCCATGCCAGCCGTGTGGGACGGCATTATCAGCAAGTCAGCCAGTTATATCAGATTCCCATATCATGCAGCTGAACAGGTCGACATTAAAGCGCAATTTGCAGCGAGAGACGGTTTCCCTAATGTAATCAGAGCTATCGACTTCACAGCATCATTACTAGTCACTGGTTAAAGTTAGTGACCTTCTGTTTTTTGCTGGTTAAACTACAACTTAAGATCTTTCTAACAAGCCCCAGATTGTCTCCGTGTGCAAAGTACTCATGTTAATAACCCCGTGCGTAAAGTCTGAAATGTCTTAATCAGCCTCACATTTTCCCCGGCGCACTTCTGCACTAATGTGCAACAGGACTCACAAACCAGAGGCTGGACCCATTAACTTGTATCCTACCCAGGAGGTCATCCAGGCCCGGCAACATTTGATTTCAATCATGTAAAAGAGGCAAGGACACAGAATTCACTTATTCACCAATGCATTTATTGATTCACTGATCTTTGTGACGACTCCTATCAGTTGATCTGGGCAATCATTTATGCCGCATATTGCTTTCACTATTTCGTCTTGTGACTCCAGCACAGCACGGGTGAGGACACAGCCAGTCGGGCGGGCGGCAGCAGCAGGTTGCGGCATACTGACGCCAGGGAAGCCAGGGACGGTAGAGGAATGCCCCGAGCCGGAGACACTGGGGACGGCTGAGTTTTAAAATAAATTCAGCAATCAAACATGAGTCAAAGTCTCTGATACCCTCTTTTATATGCTGCCATGTTTAAATTTTAATTCAAAAAATTTCAAACCAAATAATAGCATCCATACAGCATTTACACATGAAGCTCTATCTTATAGGATGTGTATGTGAGGAGGCTACTGTATGAACACATTTGTTGTGAGTTACACAAATACATACGTACCTTCTTTTTAATCAGAGTCACCCACATGTGCTCCCACCCCACCCCCCCACCCCCAGAGCAGTGTCACCCAGGATCGAGGCGGCTCTCTGGTCAAACGGCGTCTTGCTCATGCTTTTCTGATTCCCAATCGTGTGGACAGGAGAATCTCTGGCTCATTTAAATGCAATTTGCATATGTAAATTGGGGTGTGGACTGGGAGGGGTCGGGTACTCCAACACCTGCGCTCAATTCCACGTTGATTCGGATGTACAAAGAAAATGTGCTTGGATTCATTCGTACGCACGGATTGATACATCTGGATTTTTTTGTGCGTAGGACGTTTTCTGAATTTGAGCGTACGCCATGTTTTAGTAGTAATCCACGCAAGTCTTTGTACATGAGGCCCCAGGTCAGGATGAAGGGGAACCAGTTGAGTGGGTTAATGCCAACTGAGCCATTGTTCCTGACCACCAATGAAGCCTAAATCCCAGGCTACACTTTTGAACATTGAGCAAATCAAGCATTTAGGTTATTGGCAGGACACAGAGGGCACATATACCTTATCTTGTACATGTGTATGTCAAACAGAGACATGGACATGTTCTGTAGACTACACCTGAGATACACTGGGAAAAAGCTAAGGCATCTTCAGCTGCTGCTGCAAAACACCTGTAAATACAAGCAAGGTGTTGTACTTTATGTACCCCATGCTGCTGCAACTGATGCAGGCTCTGTGGGCTGTGGGAGCTCGTCTGAGGTTCCTCAGAAACTGCATGTAGTCCACCGTTTCACTGCTCCTCTCACACACCTGCAGCTGCCACCAACACAAAGATCTGTAAACAACGCGACTGTGGGATTGATGTGATGATGATGAAAGTCAAGAGGGGGATGAAGATGATCTAGATATAACATGCTCCTGCACTCAAGCCCACTCTAAACTTTTTATACATTCCAGTAACAGCATCTGTGCTAATGGCACATGTAATGGCATCTCTGTGGAGATGGGAAGAGCAGCATGCTGATGTTACTGGCTGGCCCATCAGGTGGGTTGAGCAGTAATTTTTAGGACGAGGTTGTTTGGGGAATACACTAGGTGCTGGAACGGGGCACACCTGGGGAATGAAACCACATGCTTTTGTTCTGACCTTGTGCTGCTTTTTACACGCAGTTGCGTGGCTACACACACACACTTACAGGAAAGCTGGTAAAGAGTTGGCACAACCCTAAACACAAAAAATCAAGGAACTAGTTTCCAAAATGCACACATACACAAATACACACATACATTCAATCAAGAAGAGAAATACTCAGCACACATGCACACGCACACACACACAGAAACGTATACCTATTTTGGTGGCTCATAATCAAAGTACAGTCCCTATTGTCATGCCCTACATCCTTCCATGGTGTAATCCAGTGCAGCAGGCCCCAGCGGAGCTCCTAGCAGAGTCTTATTATAGACACCACACCGTCCAATTATCACCGCTATCAACAGTAACACACACCCCCCACCTCAGGGGACTGGGGGGAGCTCTCCATGCTCTACATACCTGTGACAGCACTGTGACACCTGCACGTCATTTTGAGGCTGAAGGTCAGATGGAGGTCAGTTGCTGAGCGGATGGAGGGCAGCGGCCATGAGTCATGTTGAGATCATGTGTAAAAATCAGTTTAGCTATGTGTTTTTCTTTTTCTTCAGTGTGGTTTTTCTTCATACAGAGGGGAGCCACAAGGCATTTATCAGGATTATTCGTGTAGATTAGAGAAAATTTCCATAGAATAGTCATCACAGACTGTGGGAAAGAAAATTACCACAGTGCAAATGCTGTTCACTGACTTCAGTTCATTTCACACTATCATCCCCTTAAAATCAATCATCAAACTCAGCGATCTGGGCATCAACACCTCCCTCCACAACTGGATACTTGACAACTCCTCTACCCTCACCCTGAATACTGGCGTCCCATAGGGCTGTGTGCTGAGCCCTTTTCTCTGCTCCCTCCTCACCTACGACGACAAACCTGTACATGGCTCCAACACCATTATCAAATTTAAGGATGACACAACGACGGTCATTCTCATTAGCGACATTAATGGCTTCCAGGGAGGAGGTCCAGAACCTGGCAGCATGGTGCACTGATAAACATCCTGGCACTGAACCTCAGACCAAAGACCAAGGAGATAATTGTGAAATTCAGAAAGAGCCATATGGAAAAATATATCAAAAAAATGTAAAATATGTCTGTTTCCAAAATGAACAGAGCTGTAAAGTGTTTGAAACATATCTTTCTCTCCGGCTACTAAATACTACTCCATATTCACCAGATAATCATGAACCTCATGTCATTCCATCTGCTGTTTGATGCTGGGTCAAGCCATAAAACCACAACAATGAACTGAAAGGGGCTGAAGTGCTCTGTAGAGCTGAGGGAGATTACAGATTCTCAGATTTTAGAAATTGGCATAAGCACAAAAATCAGAGTTTAATTAATCAACCAATGTAAAGTATGGAACTAGATTATTTCAAAAACCGTTATAAAATCTAATTTAGTTGCTTTAACTTCCCATATTCTGACCTGAGCTCTGACCCTAACAAGTATGAGGCTCACTGGAGAAGGTCAGAGATTTTGACCATTAACCCACACACAAAATAACAGAGTATGTCGACAGTCTCACTTCCGAATGTTGGTTCAAACTAGGCTTTTAATTATTGAGTGTTTCTCCAAAGAGGCAGGTTGAATGGTACAACCTTTAAGGGAACTCAAAATCAATTCTAATCACAACAAATAACAAAAAGACATTAAGCAAGGGAGGAGACAGAGCTCGAGCTGTCCTGATGCAGGACATTTTCTCTGTCTTGTTATTTGCATGAGGCTGTCTGTCACTGGCTTTGTCTTTATCATCGCTTTGTCAGCTTTGATTGTCTTTTTGTCAGTTCTCCCCATTAAGCTCAAATTATTCAAGTTCAAATTTAACTTCTCTTTTACAGGCTACATGCACATTTAATAATTGATCAATATTAAACAAAAAAGGATCTCAAGCTCAAAATGTGGCACGGATGAGAACTGATAGATAGACAAATAAAGAAGAAGAAGAAGGCAGGGTGGTGGGTTTTGGCTCCTTGTGATGTCTCGCCCCTTCAAGCACAAACGTGTATTAGTCCAGTGATAGTACTTTAAAGTAAACTTTCGACAACTCTCCAGAAAGCACGCACTCACCCACACACTGTCTTTAATGAATAAGACGGTGAGTGGGAGGGGATGGAGGGAGGTGGGGTTATATAGTGGGGGGGGGGTGCATCAGCACAAAGTGCTGATATTATGGGAGGAAATCTTTGCGGGAAAGACAGGCAGTCAAACTGTCAGGCGTGAGCGCTGAGACGGAACAAAGAGGAACAGTGGAGACGATTACAGTGGTGTAGCAGAGTGACAGAGGCGTCGTGCACACAGATGAAGGCAGAGGAGAAATTATGCCGCGGCGCACGGACCCCAACCACACAACACACACATGCACACACGATTGATCAGTGCCACAGCGGAGAAGCATCCTGATGCAAAGCCTCAACATTCTCATTGGGCCTCATGGATGCAGAGTGACGACTCCTCATCCGACACCAGACAGCAGTATTACTGCTCCGGCTTTCATGGCCAAGACTGGTTTTATAATGTATGCCTTCATGTTTTGGTAAACATCTGCCGGCTGCTGAGCAATGTATGAAACATAAAAAAGAATAAGTCTGGGGGCTGGTTCAGATGCAACAGAGGTGCAAACAAATAACGTCTGCTTCAACAGCTGCCAGATTCACTTCTCCTCTGACCAGTCTCCACGGACACTGAACATCATTTGTCAATGTCAGCTGCCTGGAAGAGATAAAAAAAATCTTCTATTGCCATCTTCTGGATGATGCCTCTCATAACAATATAGATACAGGAAAAAAATCTGCCATGTATATCAGGGTCAGCCATTTTTTGAGGCCCCCTGTCACATCCTGTGTTGCCCAGATAACATCAGTTCAAACTGGGTCTGCTGCAGGATCTTCTTTGGTGGGGCTGACCCTGTGTGAGGGGTTTGGGGACATGACTCCCAGAACTCTGAAGTCCTGTTGAAGGAAATGATGACATTTTTTGACCTTCAAAGTTAATTTGTGACCTTATACCATGATCAAAATTCCATATCTGAGTTCAGGTCTCAATGGTAGCAGGCTGAGCAACGTACCCCACCAGTCCTTCCTGCCAGGTCACCCAGTTTCACCCTGGGGGATTCTAAGGCAATCACAACCCAAATGGGATACAGAGTCCCTCTCCTCAGGGTCTGCTTCAGATTCATCTCAAGGGGTTCAGAGCAAAGGGTCAAACAGGTGAAGCAAGATGTTTTTTGCCTGCATCATTATGAGAAACAGACCTTGTCAAAGTCGGTCCTTTAAAACACTGTACCACCCTGTCAAGTAGTGGAGGAGCTAAGTCAACACTCAAACAACTCATCAAACAGAATATCAACCATCTGCAAGTTTGTAGCTGGGTCTGCACATCAGACCAGATTACCAATGTGTTGGAGAAAAAACAAAAAGCTTTGATGCAAAATTGCCATATTTACCAGAGAACTGCTGCATGATGTCCTCTGGTTTCATGCAGTTCCATACACTGACATTTGGTGGCAGTCACTCCATAATGCGTAACTGGTTTTAGCAATGATGAATAATAATATTTATAGAATATTTTTTCTGATGCTTGAGATCACTTAAAAGCCATTTATAAGAAAATCATTTGGGCTTTCAAAACCACTTTTGGCTGTTGCACCAAAATAGTACAACACTGACTGCAAGTAGATTGGATGTGGCTTTTTTGACACACCCCAGCAGATGAAACCGATGGTTAAGAAAAACACTGACCTCACTCTGTGTGGATCCATGCCTGCCTAGATCCTTCACCTTCATCTGGTGTGGTGCGGTCTCTTTATCTGTGTGTGTGTGTGTGTGTGTGTGTGTGTGTGTGTGTGTGTGTGTGTGAAATCTGAGTGAAAATCATAAGGGCCTATAAAGAGGTACTTGAGGGTACGGTGATCATGCGCCACCTGATGATTGCTTCCCCTACATTATAGCCCTGTATATATTATTTTACCAGCCTATATTCCATGACAGTAAAAATCTAGATTTCACTCACTCTCCTTTTCCATTCTCTGACAGCAGCAATGTGAGAGCATTTTTGCAACTGACTGAAGTTCCAAACAACATTTTAGACAATGGGGTTAAAACAAAGAGGACACAGTCATCAGATATTGCCTGAAGACACAACTTTATTAACAAACCAGCAAGCAAAGCATGTAAAATACACTGTGAGATGGACACAGACACAGGCATGTATAAAAACCCAAACAAACTATAAGGGTGGAGATGGCAGCTGACGCCTTGCCGGTGACTGTAAACAGAGTGACAGACAGAAGAGGACACGATGAAAAGAGAGAGTTATCAGCCGAAAAAGAGGCAGCGTGACAAGTGTGTGCTGAGGTTATCTTTTACATCCACATAATAAAGACATTCACAAGTGTCTGGTAGAGTGCAGGGACTAATCTGCTGGACAGGAAACTACTGTGCGAACAGAGGACAAAGAGGAGCTGCTGGACTGGTTGTGAGTGATGCCTCAGGCTAATAGTCGGACTCTAGATACTGCTGCTGTGGTGACACTACAGTGGGTCGCAGAACACAGTTAATGCTGGTTATGGGTTAATACTCCTCTCCTGCAGCCTAAACCTGACATTTCTGTGAGAGAGAGAGAGAGAGAAAAGGAAATGTGCCATCAGTGGTCATATGGAGCATGGTTCACACAGGAAAAGGGTGTGTGGATTCCAAACCAGGCAATGCGTCACAGCTCCCAGGAGCCCCATTTATACATACACAATTCATGTGGATCAGATAGCTAAGAAGCCAAATGTAACTGCATCCATGGAGGTGAACTGAAATCCAATTCGAACCTGCAGTGTCTGCCCACATCATAATGGCAGCTGACAGTGAAATTTCACTAGATTGACTGCATACTGTCACATGCAGTTTCATCAGTTTCAACACACATGAGCCAGACCCCATTTGGATGTTATTAGCTATCTAGTTAATCTGCTGTTGTTGTTGTTGTTGTAATGATGTAATCCTGTTCATGTTGCCTTGTGTGCTTGCTACCTCTCCTTCACATATTTTTCACTCACGTATATGTTAGTATATGGAGGTGCAAGTGTCTCTATATACTGTATATGTATGTGAATGTCTTTGTGTACATTTGTATCAGATTGTTGTATTTTTACTCTACAAACAAAATAAATAAGAAATGAAAAATTGAATTTCGTCCACACAGATTTTAAATGTTTGTCCATGTTAAATTATATGTCATTATAGCTTGGAGAAAATATGATCTATTATCTAATATTAGACATATTATCGACTGGTTTGGCAGCAGCTGCTTATTTTAACCAACGGAGAGTACCCATTTTATGGTATATGGGGAATACAGTGCATCAGATTGTGTTTCAAATGCTGACAAATGCTGACCAGTTCTAATCTGAAGCACAGTGTTGAGGAGTTGGGTGGACTCCTTACAGCTATGATTTGTAGAGCAAATCCTAGGGCTGATGGATGCTGTTTTTGTCTTACTTTCAGCCCATTCATTTCAGGGTCAGATCCTACCACTGGGTTATTTTTGATACTACCACTCAGGACCGCCAGAGTTACACATTCCTGAATTCTACGTATAGTGCATTTAAACATCAGTCAGTCTGGAAACTCTGATGCATTCTGATGGTATAAGTGAGCATTGATAAGACATAACTCTTTCTCTCTCTCTCTCTCTCTCGGTCTCTCTCTCTCTCTGTCTGTCTCTCTGTCTGGGTCTAACACACACTCTCATACACACACACACAAAGCTCATACACCAGTGTCCAGTGACAGTCTGTGATGAAGGCTGAAAAACCTGCAGGTCTTGGACCAAAAATACAATGATCATCTAACACAACAATCTCCCAGCTGTGACTCTGAGCTGCTGGGTTGATTTAGGCGTGATAGGTTTGTTCTCCACAGGCTTCACCTCTTACAGCTACCTTCCATGCATTGAACTTGGAGCCACTGCTGAATCAAGACAACAGCTAATGCACTCGATTTCAGGGTTAAACCGATATAGGTTTGACAGATTAAAGGGCAGATATTGGTGTTGTCTCTAAGACCAGTTATTCTCTTTGGTCAGTTCATTCAGTTACAATATAACCACTATGTCTAGTGGTGACATCCATAGACATTTGATGTCTGTTGATAAGTCTTATCCAGCCATCGTACCCACGTTTTCTTTTCAAAATCTTTCCTATAGCAGAGCAGACTGTTGCTGGGTAAATTCCCCACTTAAAGTAATGCACTTTATATGAATATGAGTGTGTGGCCTGACCTATAGTGCTGCTAACACAATACAGTTTCATTAGCCTCTGGAGAGGTTTATTGTCTCATGATAGAGCCAGTGTTTCAAAGGTTTCATCCATCTCATCAGAGTGAATGACTGAGGCTCTTTGTAGATATTTGTGACAGACTGCAGATAACAAGCTAAAGTATTAACTTACCACATGTCTTGCATATAATAAAATAAATAAATTAAATTAAATGATTTATTAAAATGAATTAACCAAGACTGGGTTACAGTACGAAACATAAAAATATTATTCAAAACACCTTAAAGTGCAGTTTACTTTAAACAAAGTGCATTGAACAGAATCTCAGCATTTTGATGATGTTGATATTGGCATGACTGTGCACAGCAAGTGTTGTAACTTTCCAAAGAGGTCAATCCAATAATCACATGCACTGATTGTTCGTGTGTGTAGGTGGGAAACAAGGCTGGAATTGAACATCTTCTTTTTTCATTCTTTACACAGCTATCTCTGTCACTTTTCATGTGTACACAGGAGTGCAACACGGACAGCACTTTCTACTAACTGGTTCATTTCTAGCATAGTCAGAACTTTATGGACGAGCACATAACAGACAGAGCAACTTCACCTGAAGGAGGGAAAACTATAACATGAAGAATCTGAAAGACTGTTTTTTTTCCCCATCCACACATATTGACATGTGAATTTCCATATATCGAAATACCTACACATAGCTTAAAACCCTGTTATGAACTCAGCCATATTCTAGGATTTTGAGTATAAATGTTGATCAATACATCAACTCAAAAGTATTTGTATTTTAATCAGATCAGGACAAGCCCCTACAAAAACCTATATCGGTCAAACCCTGGTTAGTATAAACACATACATACACAGCAGTGGGAGCATACTGTGGAGGTAGGGGTTGAAGGACGTTTGGTTTAAGTATTGATTTCTATAAATTCTGAGTAAATCTGGTTTCATTTTGATCGCTCAGCAAGGGTGGGGCTTTTGATGACTTGTTGACTCGATACAGATTGCATTCTGGGAAAAGTCTTGTTGTGTAATCCCGCTGTCAGACTGTACCATCAAACTTCAGACTGAATGGAGATGTGGGAGCATGGGATTTGGTACGTGAGCACTTGTCAACTGCACTGAAGTAGATCGGTGGAGTGAAGAGTAGGGAGACGGTACAGGTTGGTAGCTCTTCACAGGCAGAAGTCAAAGGTCAGGTCGGACTTGCCCATCTTCTGTCTGTACACCGTGTCAAACTTATCATTCATAGACACTGTGAAGACGTCCTTCCACAGACCGACACGACCTGCGGGCAGGATACACAGGGAGAAGGAAGAGTTTAAATATTGATACAATGTTCAGTTACCTCTCAACACAACCTGGACATCTGACTCTCACTATTCACAGCAGCTCACATAGAGCCTGATGTAACATCCACGAGAATAATCGCCCATGCTCTGAATACCAAAACAGTGGTGCCTGTGACTTTAGACTGGCACTGATATAGAAACTAACAGTAAAAAGGGAGTCTGACTTTGAACCACTGGTATTGTAACAAAAAGTTGTAACAGGGGCAAAGAAAAACAAAACACAATCACCCCTATGACCAATAGTGTGAATCAAAGATCTTTTTCCATGACTAAAATGAGATGGTGACAAGACGGCACAGATGTCATTAAGCACTAACTGTGACTTTATCAACATGCAATTTAGTAGATGAAACAATCCTAAAATGTAGTTAATACTGCACACAGTATGTAACCTTCACCCTCACTTCCTCCCTCACTGAGTCCTGGCTGTGCTCATTGTCCTCATATGGCATGTACTGAACGGGGCACAAAATATGAGATCCGGGGTGTGTAATCATATTTGTAAATGTGTAAAAGAATCGCTAACTGGGATTTGTGAGTGTGTAAAGGGATCTGCAAGTGAACGACTGACGAGTCTGCAATCGTCGGCCAGAGAGCTGACAGAGAGGACTTTGTGGACTGGTGCCAGCGGAACCGCCTCCACATCAACACGGGGAAAAACAAGGAAGCGGTGGTGGATTTCTGCAGGCGCACTCACTCCCCTCCAACACCAGTGAACATCCAGGGAATGGACATTGAGATGGTGACATCTTAGAAGTAGCTGGGTGTTCACCTCAACAACAGACTGAACTGGACTCATAACTCTGCTGCACTTTACAGGAAGGGTCAGAGCAGACTCTACCTGCTCAGGAGACTGAGGTCTTTTGGAGTGCAAGGGGCGCGCTTGAAGACCTTCTACCACTCTGTTGTGGCATCAGCTATTCTCCATGGAGTAGTTTGCTGCGGTGGCAGCATATCGGCTGTGATGTAAATTTGTAAAAAGTCTTGCATAAAATTGTTAATACTTTTTTTTAGCCTGTTTAAAGTGTTAATAATTATTGTATTTCTTTTAGTACAATTGTTAATACTAGCTAAGTTGTTAATACTTTTTTAATCTCTTTGTTTATATGGTTTATTGTATATAACTATTTAACTGCTCTATTGTCTTTGCTGCTGGACAATGTGAATTTCCCCACTGAGGGACGAATAAAGCAATATCTCATCTTATCTTAAAAATTCAGAATCCACAAGTGCATAATCAAATTCGTAACAAATCCCCAATACAGTATGTTAAAAAAATCCCTTATGTCCACTACTCATCAGATTCAACCTTCATTTTCTCTATTATCGTGGGACTCAAGATGGACATTTTCCTTGCCAAGGGCGGGGGTAGAAACTTAAGCACACTAAATAAAAAACACATGAGGCAGGCTTGAACAAACATAAAGACTTTTCATATTTTCCCCTCGTTATTTCTGTCAAAGATATAGACTTTCTAAGGCAGCTTTAACTCAGGAGGGAGAGCGAATGTTCACCAATCATAAGGTTGGTAGTTCGATCCCTGGCCCCTGCAGTCTATGTGTTGATGTGTTGGGCAAGATACTGAACCCCCAATGGCTGTTCCATGGGCGTGTGAATGTACGTTGTGAGGGATGATTAAAGGAATATCTTATCTTATCTTTCCAAGATCTCATTTTTTTAGGTTTGTTTAATGTACTCCAGGTTTAAAACACATTGCTAGGGTTAAATTTGGTCACCATATTAATAACTTAGTCAGCCAGGTTAGGTTAGGTTTCTGTGAGAACTGGTTATGAAATGTCAATAATACCAGTTTTGCATTATTTCAAATTGAAATGTATCCTGGTTGTGGTACACAAGAGGTGTACGACTTCAGTGATCCCTGTAACAAAATGAGAAGTGTAGTGATGAATATGATTATATAACAGTATTATAACTGAAAGGAATAAAACAGAAAAAAAGAAACAATAATTTACAACAGTTGCACAGAAACATATTCAGTTGTTTGTTGTGGGGGAACGATTAGGTAAAGCCTTGTGTCCTTCACTGCTTCAATGTGTGCCAGTCTCCTCCAGAACCCTAGATACTTAAATATACCCTGCAAACGTGGTGACACCCATGCCAAGAGGGTTACATACATACATACAACATGCTTTTAGTTTTGCTCCAATATTATGCTGTCAGTCATATGCTGTTATGTTATAAGTTGCCCTGTTCAGGAGTTAGGACGGTGTTAGTCTGTTGAATCTGATTAATCTAATGTGAATCCGATATGAATTCTGATGATTCATCTGACAGATTCTGATGGTTGTTTTTCTTAACTGAAAATGCGATTCGACATGTTCATCTGCAGAGTGAACGCAGCCTGACGTGGCAGTGACTCACCTGCTGCGTTGTGTGTGAGACAGATCAGACTGACTGTCAGTTGTGTGTTAAGCCTATAGCAGACCAGACACCAGACTTCCATGCACTAAAAGAAAAAAAAATGGGGAAAATAGAAAAAAAAAAGATCACAGAAACCATAACATCAAATCAAAAACATGCATGGTAACATAAAACAAATTGAACAATTCTAATAAATAAGGAAATAAAAGTAAAATAAATCCATATGCAATCAAAGTGTTCAATCAAAATGAATTGGGCCTGCAGGTTGAAATCATATCCGAAACAGTTTATATTTATATGGTGAGGGGCTGCACAGTGGCTCAGTGGTTAGCACCGTCGCCTCACAGCAAGACCAAGAAGATCGCTGGTTCGCGTCCCAGTCAGGGCGCTTGGGATCTTTCTGTGTGGAGTTTGCATGTACTCCCGGTGCAGCGTGGGTTCTCACCGGGTACTCCGGCTTCCTCCCACAGTCCAAAAACATGCTGAGGTTAACTGATAATTCTAAATTGTCCTTAGGTGTGAATGTGAGTGTGAGTGGTTGTCTGTCTTGTGTTGTTTGTCTATGAGTGCCCTGCGACAGACTGGCGACCTGTCCAGGGTGTCCCCTGCCTTCGCCCGAAGTCGGCTGAGATAGGCTCCAGCCCCCCCCCGCGACCCTGCAAAGGAGTAAGCGGAAGATAATGGATGGATGGATGGATGGATAGTTATGGTGAAATATAGTGAAACACAATTTGTGGTGTAGGTGCAACATGTAGCCACATGGTGGTGCTACAGTCATCTCCAACTGAGTGTGATAGAACACTCAGAGCCATGTTACAGACCTTAAAGATCACTTAAACAATTTGAGACATAATTGAATAAATTATTCAAACTCAAATCATTCTTATGCAATTTTGCTTCATCATTAATTTTCACAGTGACAGAATTTTATTGGACATCATATTTATTTCATTATAGACATTTCTACTTCAAAATTGACCTTTTCAAGAATTGGTTTTTATTTCATAATGTCACATTTCATAACAGCCCCTATATTGATAATAAAATGAGTTACGTTTTGATCATTTCTTCTCAATTTCACAAATTATTGTTTCACGTATATATTTTCACACCTTTTCCATATAATTTTGAATTGATTTTGTTTTTTTGAATTACGTATTTACTAAGAAAACACTCTATAGATAATATTGATCAATATACCAATACGGTATTCACAACATGTTGAAAGTTAACAACCAGCTCTTCAGGTTTATGTTAATTCTGGACTACTGCTTTAACTACACAACATAAGGTACTTAATTCCAAGATCAATGATGGGTTAATTGTAAGCAGAGTAATATAAAGCCTGTTATTGATGTGTAAACAGTATCTCATATACGTTTCTCCTGCTTCCAAAACTAACTGCTCAGCTCAGTCAAGGGCCTGGGGGCTTGGGGGCTGAAGTGTTGACTTAGATAATGCCTGACAGAGTCAGACTGTGTGTGTGTGTGTGTGTGTGTGTGTGTGTGTGTGTGTGTGTGTGTGGCACACCTAAAGAAATGTAACCACATTTATGTTGAAAGATTTTATTGTGATTATTGTGATAATAAGTTTGGCTTATTTTACATATGTTTGTATTTAAAAAGATAACAGATAAAGTGTACCTCATCCTCATTACTCTGATTTCACCTGCCTTATACAGGTTAGTAAGGTGGAAAAAGAGACATTCACTTGTTCATAGAAAGTTGAACTTAGTAAATTAGTGTTTATGTAGAGTGTAGAATGTGCTACGTGCAAGACGTAGCAAGACAGCTAGGTAGCAGCTACCTGCTTTTGGCTAGCCCGAACGTTAAAACCAGTCACATAAGCACTGTACAATGAGAGAGAGAAAGAGATGCATATGGCTCATAAAGAAGCAAACAGCCTCCACTCCCGTTAANCCCCAACGTAAGACTAATGCCCACCCTCACCTGGCATCCTGGTAACACCACTGGTAAGGACCTCTTATAGTAAGGACCTAAATGAAGTTCGTTGATCAGAAAAGTTTGTTTATATGTTTTGTGCTTGTGCAATAAACCAGAGGCCTGTACTACGAAGCGAGGTAACCAGCTTAATGGGGTAAGTTCGGGAGTAACTTCCTGATTAACCCGGACTAAGAAAGGTGATAGGTTTTACTCGAGGTGTGTTGTCATGGCAATTTACGCTGCATCTCTAAACTACTCTGGGCAGTTAATGTTCATGGTTAACTTGAGGTTAGTCTGTGTAAACGCCACGCCTCTGCTACAATTGATTGAGAAAAATGATTTGACATTTGGAAGAGCCAGTCGATATCAGCACGCAGATTGTGAGCAGCTCAGTCCACAGGGTGACCGGGGCTCACCCCAATGATGTTCTCCATGAAAGATATGGAAAGATATCCTTTCAGGTGAAAGGGAAAAATGTCATGTGAAACTGGTGTCAAGACTCCTCTCTCTGTTCCTCTCTGTCTAGTCGTGATCGAATTATAATCTCATTATAGTTTACAGGGAGAGGCAAGAATGTCTCAAGACTACATCAAATGACCAGACCTGTTGTACAATGTGTAATAGGCCAAACTTCCATACAGTGTCTTGTCCTCCTTAAAGAATTCACACTTTTCGCTACAGGTCAGTCACCTCATGCACAAACCTAATGATCCCTACATCCCTACAGCCCTACAGCAGAATAAAAACTGTTAGAGCCATATTATGTATTAGTGTTTTTTACTAATTGAATTTTATTTAAATGTTGTATTTTTGACCAGAGATTGGTCTCAAAGCTTTTATATTCTAGATTTCATTTAATCAGGTCAGATTTTGTATTATTAGTAAAAGAAATGGTACTTCAGTTACATGCAAGGTTATTTTGACTTGGTTTGTAATAGGCAGGAATTATGTTGCACCTAGTGTATCTTTGGGGTCTTCCTTGGCGCCCCATTGGCTCATCCTGCAGTTGAGTTGATTAGTATGAGCAGGTATGCTCCAGGTGTTCAACAGCACAGGATCCGGAGCGACAGTTTTTCTAACTGTTTATTGCATCTGGAAGCACAGTCGAGATCATTAGATCACTGATATGAATCAGCTCTAACCAAATGGCTCTAAAAGGGGAACATTAACCCCAATTTATGCTAATTCACCTCTCAGCAATGTATTCAAGACTTGCTGTGTATTCCATTTGTCATCGCTTAGCAGTGATGTCTTATATGAGGTATTGCATTTGTTGTACGTATTAATGAAAATTTTACTGTGCTATGACCCAGAAGCTTTTTGTTGTCCTTGTACTGTTTCTTGTTTGCTGTATTTGTTTGACAAAGGAAGGAAGGAAGTCACGAAGAGTCTACTACTTCTGCTAATATTCCTTTTTACATTTATTTCTCCACACTATTTGGAATGCACAGTGCTGTTATACCACTTTATGAAATGTGTCATTTTTATAGCAATTATAGGTACACTCCACCCAATTTGACACATCAGTTTATTTGTCATGAAAAGTTCTAGCTGTATATTGTCGTCAGTGGCTCTGAAGGAGCTTTGTTAAGTCTGAGAAAATAACATCTCTATAACCTTGAGATGCTAACACAGACAGGATCCTGGATGCATATGTGGGATTGTATTGGAGGGTTTTTCTACGAAGACTCCTTCCTGAGAATTCTTGAAAACCTGAACAACAGAATTCATTTTTGTCACAGCGCGTTTACAGGTGTTGGGAAGTGCACCTACATGTGTCAAAAAAGTATAAAGCTTTATATGTGTCCACCAGTATGATAAATGATAAATGTCCTCAAGATGAAGAAAAATGTTTAAAATCTGGCACATGAGAGTGCAATTCAAAATGGTTTCATTTGGACGTCAGGCAGCCAGTTAGCAGACCAGTGGAACTTTCAAACTACTCACTACTCACTACTCACCCCTGCAGATGGACAGTGCCTCTGAGTTGCAGCACTGATCGATGAGCTGGTTGCAGCTCTCCACCATGCCCTCCAGCTGAGCCTTGTCGCAGGACACACCCAGGAACCGGGCTAACTGTTCCACCAACGTCCCCAGATCCTGGAGAGGAGAGTTATAAAAATGGGAAACCTATAAAAAATAACAATAGCACACAGATACAGAGAAGTGCCTCCCTCTTGAATTCTTAAATAATACCAAGGCAGTGATGCTGTTTCCCCAAACAGCATCCACCCACAGCTCTAGAGAACACACTGTTCCCAGTGCTTACACAATCCACATCGCGCAAAGATGTAACTGAAGATGTATGGCAGTGGTAAGGACAAAATGTACAGGTCTGTGTGGACAATACAGGATCTAGGAATGCGTAGGTTGTCAGTGTACAGTTCTGGATTACAGACACATGCTATTGCGTATGGATGGATGTGTCTGTGTGTGTTCAAGGCACATTCACTTAGAGATTAACGAGCAAGCAAACAGCTGAGTCTGCAGCCTACATAACATAGGCAGAGCAGTGCTTTAAGTAAAACACTGATATCAGTATACTAACATGCTCATAATGACAAAGCCAACATTCTGATGTTTACCATTTACCATGTTCAACATGTTGGTTTGAGATAAGAACTTTATTAATCCCGAAGGAAATTCTTGTGCCAGATTATTCTATAAATTACAGCAGCACAAAATACAACCTCAAATAAAAATATACAAACATATAAACTAAATATATAAAAATATACGAATAAATAAATAAAACATATAAACAAAGAATAAAGTAATAATATGTAATTTGTTCAGTTACAGGTGATGGTAGGCAGATTAATACCCAGACTAGCTGTTTCCCACTGTTTCCAGTTTTTATGCCAAGCCAATCTTTGTGACTAACTCTAAAAATGTCAAACTATTCCTTTAAAACACCTGGAGCCACCAGAACAATCTGTAAACACAACACTGATGCTTATAAAGTTGTCTGTGGCTAATGTGTTGGCAACTAGTTGCCTATGTACACATCAAGCAGACACAAGCCAACATCAGTAAACATCTGATTAAATTAAGTCCAATATTCCCTCTCCTTTATTTTATCTGGTTTGGTCTTCACCAACTCTTGAGAAAAATATTTGGCTATTTAGCGGCTAAATGTTCCACTGCTAAAGTTGCATTGGTGATGAATCACTGTGGGTTTGTCACTGACTCTCTTACATAACACAAGGTCATTTGATCATTGTTAGCATGAAGTATTGATTAGCGCAGCATTAAATTAATTCCACCCATCTATCCACATTTCAAATGGCATACAATAAAGAGAGGATTGTTTATTTTGTCATATTCGTGCACTGGGCAGCTATAAAATGATGTCATACAAACAGAGACATTTTTAGACCAATTGCTTCTTCTCCCTTCACTCCTAAGAAATCTATTCTGAGAAAAGGCTATCTTTTGTAAGAGTCGCTTGTAAACATGATAAGACCTGACCTAAAAGGGGCCTTTGACAATTGAGCAGAGGGCAAATGCTGATTTCACATTATGTTCTTTTTCTTTAACTGGAGAGTTTTAGAAAAGAACGTTCTGTGCAGAAGATGGACAGGACACATGTGTCTGCCACGTCATAAGAGCAGGTGTATAGGGGGTCAAACTGAAGTTTAAGTTAGGATACAGCTGCAGGGAAATGATGGGGAAGGGGCTTGAATTAAGGAATAAATGTGTTTGCTCTAGTATGAAAAGGTAAAAAAGAAATTTCCTTGACATGCATGGTTTTAATTAGCATCGATTTGGCATGTCCCTGTCAATGTCAGGGTGCTGGTAAACTGTCCCTCCCAATATGTTTACCCATCTCAATTAATCTTGTCATTCAGACCTGCCAATCCTCTGTGTTTTTGCAAAAAGTTGACTATTGCAATGAAGACTAAGAGTGAGACACAGGGGAGACCTCAACTGATGATCTGGTAACCTGTTGGCTAGTTGCAGCAGTTGTAGTAGTAGTAGTAGTAGAATCTGAATGGTGATGAATGAATGGTGGTTTGAAGCACTTAGTAGGCTGCCCCTCCCCCTCCCTTTCATGAATGGATCAGGAGTTGAAATATGATTGTACAGGCCATTATTTTATGGATACACTATACTGTACACTGTACATTAGCCACAGCTTTGTCCATTTGCTTGTGAATGTCATGCCTGACTTCATCAAGAGACTCCTGGCATCAGCAGCCTGAGCAGCACAGAGACCCCAACACAGGTGGGCTGCAGGTCAGCTCTGATGTCACAGTGAAATGTCTGTCAGGAAGTTCATGAGACATATTGCATACAGGTTTATTTTCTTGATACATTTAAGATAAAATAAGATAAGTGCATACCGAAGTTAAAACCCAACTTCGAGCCTTAGAGTGTAGGGCATAGAGACAGAGAAAGGAATGTCAGTCGGCCAATTAGTGATGGTTATGATGAAATAATAATGAGAGACATGAGAATGGCATCATTTGTAATAAGATCGTTTGTAATCATTTTAATTAGCCTTTCTGCACCTGTGACTTTAATGCTGTCATTGTACAGACCAATTGCCCGGCCATGGCATTGAGCTCACACTCAACATAGTTGTGTAAGTGTAAGTGTACAAGTGTAAATAAGTAATGCGAACTTGTGTATATCTCCTTTTTTTAGATTGTTATTTTTTAGACTGTTCTTTGTTCTTAATATTTAACTGCTGCTATCCCCTGTGCTGCTGTAACATGAATGAATGAATTTCCCCACTGTGGGACGAATAAAGGCTTATCTTATCTTATCTTATCTTATCTTATCTTATCTTATCTTATCTTAACATATTGTACACTGACAATTCCAATTAAGGTCATTCCAACAAGATGGCCGTGTTATCAAATTGACAAAAACTACCAACAGCAAGTAAGAAGCAAGTAAAGTACGAAGAGGAAGAAAGAAACATACGAAGCTGCAGATGGTTGGAAGATGCAGACAATATGGTGTCTGTACTGCAGCCATGTTCACTTTGATGTCACAGCGCAGTCAGCACTGCAGTTTAGTGACAATAACACTAAAATATTCCAATAACATTAAAAGGGATTGTTACCCTGTTCAAACCACACATCAAATGATAACTCATCTGGCAGAAATTTGCCTGGATTCTATAATAAGTTATGGGCAAGTCCACATCCAGGAAGTTTCAAATCCAATCTGGGAATCAGACTGAGAACAGAAGCTCGCAGAAACAAAACCAAAAACAGGTCTTTGCTCTCTTGTGCTGATCCTGACAAGATCATGTCTTGTTTGCTGTGAGTTGATCTGAAGAGTTGATCAGGTTGAGAGTACTTATATACATAACTTCTCATAACCTCTTTAAAGCCTCTTAAAGCTTTTTAAAATTTTCATTTTATTTTCCTTCTAATATTTTTTCATATGTTCTCTGGGTTATTTATCTTTACCTCATCTTATTGTCTGAATTTTTGTAGGCCTGAGTGTCAATTGCGATCTATCTTCAATCACTCAGTTTAGGCCACTGGGTGTAGAAAGTGTGAAAGGGTGAAATCTGATAGGAAGGAGCAGCTAGTAGAACTAGAGGGCAAACTCTATTTGTTCACGAATCTGTGTCAGCGTCAGTGCAGTAAAATGTTGAAGCGTAAAGGTGAAGCTCCATTCAGTTAATGAATACAGGTTAAAAAGTTACTTCACACCAGAGAACTGCTCAGTACAGTTATCAGTACAGAACCTCTGCTGGACAACTGTACGAACTCTATCTAAATTACACTTAGTAGTCACAGTAATCAGATCTTCACAGAGGCCAGAGTGGTGGGTTATGACCTGGAGTTCCACACTGTTAAGATAAGCACTAACAGACAAAGGCTACAAAAGTACAAGAGGCAGTGATGGTGTTACCTTGTACATGTCTTCGTATTTCAAGAAGAGGACATTTGAGTCCATACGATGTTCCCAAAATTCCTGAACATGTTCAAACCAGGAACCATATCCCACTATGAGAGAGAGAGAGTGACACACCTGGATGAAATCATAGTAGTCTATAGACAGGGACTAAACAGTACAGGAGTCAGCTGGATTGAAACAAGTTCGAAAGTTCACTGTGTCCCAGTCCTCCAGTAGCCTTCATACTCACGCTTGTCATTCATGAAGCGCCGGCAGAACTCTTGGAATGTTCCACGGTAGCTCATGGTCCTGAGAGAGCGGTGGAACTGGTAGTAGGACACCACCAGGTCCTTAGGGTTACGAGCCATGTAGATCACCTGGAAGAGAACCACAACAGTGCTCACTATAGTCAAATACATAATATCAGCTCCATGTAATGCTGTCACATGTATAAGAGACAAGATTACTAGCCAATGGTGACTACACTTTTTTTTAATTATTGTTATTTAATCTTCTGATAGAATAAAAATATGCAATCATAATTTCGATAAAGGATTGTTTGTTTGTATTATATACAGTATTTCACACACTTTAAAGAAATGTTAGAAACAAAAATGTTGCTTTTATTGCATATCTGCATATAGTATATTTAGATTGTATTTTTTCGAGCATACGTGCAGCATATACAGTAATACATATATGCATATTGTAAGTATATCTATTAAATTTACTAATTGCTTTGTGTGGACTTAGTTAAACAATTACATTTAGCAGAAAAGGCTCTACTGTTTGAGGAAGCTCTAAAGAATCATTGTGGATTTGGAATGTGGATTTTGCTGGGAGACCAGACCCCCCTTTAACATACCTGAGAATTAGATCTTAATTAAATCAGCAACACAAAAAAAATGCATTGATATGAATGTTTCAGTAAAGTTATAGAGTGCTATTGTGAAGCATGAACAAAGTTGCTGATGCCAGTGTACAAATGCAAATGTTGCAGCTTTCGTGTTTACCTGAACAAGTGCTAAATTTAAAAAAAATTCAGGGCACACTTTGTTAATAGGTAAATCTACCTGAACAGCTATCAAAAACCTCTACTCCATATTCACTGTTCAGTCTTATTGGACTTACCTTGGCCTCTCCATTGTGCATGGCTGTGGGGAGGAATCGATAGGGAAGATGGCTTTTGATCAGGCGAGGGGACGTCAGCTCCTGTGGAACACACATGAAGTCATTACTTTTTGCAGATTACTTTATTTCACTTTACTGTGTTTGAGAGGTTCTTGTTCAAGTATGAGAATTTATCAATGTTGACTCCACATCTGTCTTATCCAGTAATTACTTAGATCTGCATTTGTTCTTTTGATTACTGTTAATACTTGGTCTAGTCACAACGGTAGCACTCTATATTGTATTTATTTATTGTTTATTATGTGGCCAATTTATGTCCTGTGAAACAGGTTGATTGGTCTAGATGGCTATTGGTCATCATAACCATTCTTCTTACACTGAAACGCATTCAAATTTCTGATGTTGAAGGCAGTTTGTTAAAAAAAAAAAAATACAAGTCATTAAGGGCATTTCCATCCAAAGCTTTTTATGCACATTTTCAATTATTGCACAAAAACCTTGAATGGAAATGTCAGAAAAGTCAAAATAATGCAAAAAAGATTTTTCATTTGGCCAACATTCTCTGCCTGGTAAATGCCAACATCTTTCAAACTTCATTCAAGCCCAAACAAGGTGTTGGTTTTGTCTCTGCTACACCCAGCAAGAGGCATACAGACAACAATGCAGAGTTGCTGTTTTGCCATTTATCAAATCTGAATTTCTAACACCCACAGGCCCAGAACTGCTGCAGTCTCCAAATGACTGAGTCAATGTATGAATGATTTCAGCTCCATTACCTGTATGATATCCAGGCCAGGTTGGGGGTACTCTAAGACAGGCAGCTGTTCATCAATGTTCATAAGGCCAATCTCATCTGGGTCTGCTCCCTGACTCACTAGATACACAATCTCCTGAAGTAAACTGGTCCCTATGGGGAGAGAGGAGAGAGCCAGGTGACAATCAGGAAATTAGCACAGCAGGATGAGAACAAGGAAATAAATAAAAATAAGACAGAATGCAAGACAAACTAATATTATCAAACTCACAATAGAGAGTTATGGAAAACAAAGAGATCAATATTGATCAATGCATTCACCTTCCTTGTCAAAACCTACCCAGAATGCACCTTGAGTGCCACCAATTCAGTTAGACATTCAGATGTGTTATACTAGTACTGTCGACTATTGCCTTGCAGGCCTCCACAGATGAGGAGTGGGCTACAGAAGTCTGGTAAGCTCACATCTTCCAAGCTCCACAATTACAGTTTTTTTTTTGTTTGTTGTTTTTTACTTGTAGTCTTCAGCCCCTATCAATGCTGACTCAAGTGGCATCACTTCAGAACACTTATCAGGCCTAAAACAGCTCCCTCTGAGCCACAAAAGGCTTTATACAACTTCTTTCAAATGTTCAGTCAGACTCCCCAAGACTTGGAAACAGATTTTTGAGGTGTGTGAGCTTTAAACATAAAACTGCTAAATATTGACCAAGTCACAAAACATACATAACAACATGTACAGTTACACGTTGGGGCCCTAGGAGAATCATCCAGCGGCCTATTGAGATCTTAATCCAGCCATGACATCACTACTACAGTGTTCCATTTTTGATTGTTAAGCAGCTCAGGTATACAGTACGCACCTTGGGCTTCTTGAGTCAATTCGGTGATTCCCTCTTGCCACCTTTCCTAAACCTGCTGCTCTTCCCAACAGTCACTTATCAAGTAAAAATACTAATTAATGTCTGTACTAAAGCAGAATCTTTGTCATCATAATACTGTTCAATTCGTTGCCATCTTTCTGTGTCATTCCTGAGACTCATTTTGGTTTGCAGATTCGCTCAAATATACCAGTTCCATCTGACATCTGACACGCTTTGTTAGAAAAAGCAGGAGTCTAATGATGCAACTAAATGAATTTAGAGGCTATGATCAGATCACACCATGTGGGACCCAAAGAACATTGCTTCATTTAGCTGAGAGAAAGCTTTTATTAGAGCAAGATCCAGTCAGGATTGAAATGTTTTTAAGCTTAAGCTTTAAGCTATCAGTCTTACAGCTTGCATTTTTTTCTGCAGAAAAGAGTGTCAAAGACTGACTGTTCTTGCTTAGCAGAAGAGGACGTACTTCTGTGTGGCCCCAGGCTGGCCACATGTTGCCTGTGAAGCCATTCATTTGTCATTAGAACCAGTTAAGTTGTATTTTACATTCGTGAATGGGTCTGCATGTGTTTGAAACATGAAAAACATCAGCTGTGACTTCAGCTACAAGTTGAAATAAAAGCCAGTTAAAAAAAAGTTGTTTGAGAATAGGGAGAGCAAAAATAGCTGAGGACACTGAGTGCAGGCTGAGAAAAGACAGAGTTTCTATTCAAACCAAGATGAACTACAGTGCATTTTGTGAGCTGAAGCCACAACTGTTGCAGCTGGCTCGGGTTGGCTGCATGGCTTGGTTAAAACACAGACTCAGGCTGACTTGTTAATGTTTCCATCCGATTTGTTTAAAAATGAGAACACTGTAAAAAGGTTTTAAATATGCACTGACTGAAGATGAGGAAGTTAAACATTCATGTCTGAGGCAAAAAGTCAAAATCCTCACCTGTTAAAATAAAACTGTTCTTGTACTGTAGCACAGAGCAGCTAATGTTACCCTAAACTCTGATACCAGAAAATGCACAGTGGATGCATTAATGGTGAACATAACTAACTTTTTAATGTTATGTAATGTGTAATCCTAAAAATGATGTGCTCCATGGTTTTAGAAATAATGCCAATAATTACTACTAGTCCTTGGAAAGGCAGTCTGATAGTTGGATGTGGATTTGGCAGGTGTCAGAAGAGTGCTGTCTGCCTGAAGGCATACCGCTGACTGTAAAGATTGGTGGAAAAGGAGTAATGGGCCGGGGCTGTTTTTAGTGGTTTGGCCTCGGCCATCATGGATGCTGACAGTTTAGTATATTACTAGTATACTTTCAGCAGTTTTCCGTTTCAACATGACATTGCCCTTGTGCACAAAGCCTGCTCTGCAGTGAAATGGTTTTCCCAGTTTGCTGTAGAAGAACTTAACTGACCTACACAGAACCTTGACTTCAACCATCCAACAACTTTGGGATGAACTGGACCTTGTCATCCACCATCAGTGTTGGACCTTACTCATGCTCTGGTATCTGACTGAGAGAAAATCCCTGCAACCAAGTTCAGTATCTGACGGACAGCCTGGAGAGTGATGGCTGTTATAGCAGCAGATTGATGCCCATGCAGAACATAAGCAACACAGTTGTGTACATACCTACTTGGACTGTAAAACATCTTATTACATATTGACAAAGATACATAGTAGTGCTAAATTTCAATTAGCTAAATTATTCAAAAATGTACAGCAACAGTCAAAAGTTGGACACACCTTCTCATTTAATGTTTTTTTCTTTATTCTTATTATTTTCTAAAATGCAATGTTTTCTCTTTATAACAATAAAGAGAAAACATTGAATGAGAAGGTGTGTCCAAACATTTGACTGGTATTGTATATTCAGCTCTCCCTGTCCTTGTAAAGAGTAGGTCTTTGTCTTATATGTTAATGCTGCTCTTGCTTTCACTTGAAAAGGTGAACATGATAAAGCTGAAAATATTTTCCACACATTACTGTCGTTTGCGAGACACAGACTGAATTAAGACACTTCACATAATTTGATAACTATTATTATACTCTCCTTGACTTGTAAACATCCATGTTTTTCCAACTCAGTGTCACGAGTTTCTTTATCTATAGTCTACAAGTTCAAGCTGACATAACACTAATGGCATCGTCCTGGTTGTTTTCTGAGACCTCAGAAAGCTCCTCCTGAGCCACAGAAGAACTGTTTTCATATGAGTTGTACTCCTTGTGAGGAGTAAAGGCATGGACTGTAAAATCAGTACAAAGCCTCTTTAAATGTGCATTGTTTTAATTTTACATCAGCATCATGCAGCCAGAACAGAGGACTCTCTCCTCTATGTCAGGGCAGTTTTATTAGCTCTCTATGATTTGTGTGTGTGCGTGTGTATGTAGTGGAGTGCAAAGGTGTACTGTCAGCAGGGAGACATTACTGAGTGTATGGCTGATGTGAAATGATGATGTCTGATGGTTTACAACATCTTGCAAATCCCATTGACCAAGACACAGTCACATGTGAGCTAATGGCATCACAGCTCTGCAGTATCCCAACCATGTGTCCTGTCATGTGCTTTCTCTCTCTCTGCAACAGAAGCTAATAGATACACCAGCACAGAGCAGGGAGGAGGAAACAGGAGAGAGGAGGAGCTAAAAGCTTCACATTGCTTTCCACTGCTTCTCTCATGTGCACAAGAAACAGCAGAGTTCACTGGATATGAATGAATTTGATCGTTTTTTTTACTCCACACTGTCATCTTGATAAATTAAGTCAAATTGCCTTGTACAACTAGCGCTTGCACTTCTTTCTGTATCCATCACAGTTCTGCAAGCCGGGCAACAGGAAACAAGATATTGGCCTGGCTGTAGCTCAGGAGGTAGAGAGGCTGTCCACCAAATGGAAGGTTGGTGGTTTGATCCCTGGCCCCTGCTATGTGTTGAAGTGTCCTTGGGCAAGATACTGAACCCCAAATTTCCCCTGATGGCTGTTCCATCAGTATGTGTATGTACGTTGCTTTGGATAACAGAATCTGGTAAATGAAATTGTAGATTTACAGAAAATGCAGACTACAGAGTGTAGTTCTAAAAGGCATAAACAAAAGGCTTACAAGATGGTGAGGTAGGCAAGGGTAATAACCAGAGAAAACAATCCCCATGTCCAAACAGACAGACAAATCCAACTGGAGCAGGCACATCTGCCTGTCATATCCCCAACCCTTCCCTTTCCATATTCACACTTTAACAGCCAATGCCCAGATGTTGTAGAAAAGTTTAAAAAAAGTGATGCTGATTGTCTGATATGAGCGTGATATGATTCAGAGAATTACAGTTGTCTTTCCACAGTCAGCATAAAAGGTACTGAGTTCCAGCAGAGTCTAAATCAATCATGACCATGCACAGATCTTGCAGGGCAAAGCCTAAACAGGAGGCAGCACGGTCTGTTACACATGGGAGAGTTTGGCTCTACTGCTTTCTCTCACAGTATCATGTAACAGCCTGTGCACTGCAGAATGATGCAGCAACACACCACAAGTCAAACATCTGCACACTGCTGATGGGAAGATTCACTGATTGATATCTGTGCCCTGGCATAAAAGTTCATGATGTGATTTAAAAAAATCCCTGATTAAAAAAGTGTGCACCACATACAATTTGGGATGAACTAGTGATGCATCAATTCTAACATCTTTGCATTAGTTAAATAAATAAAAATAAATGTATCGAGTTTGTAGAGGCCCTATTTCTGTATCATTTCAAAATGTGACCGTATAACAACTGATAATATTATATAGACTGATTTACTACTTTAAACTGTTTCTGGGACAGGAGTCAACGTTTTACTGAACGGAATAATGTAAAATGGTGGACAAAACCTCCTGGTGAGGGGGGTCAAACAACAGCATAGAGAGAATCTCTGGGATCTGGAATCATGCAAGCCAACATTCTTGGGAGCACAATTAGAGCAGGGAACACGTGGGTCCAGAAGGCAGTCCACACAGGCAAGCAAATCTAATGAGGAGCAGGCAAGAATCCAAAGTCCAACAAACAAGCGAGGTCCAGGAAAAGCAACAAAAAGATAAAAAACACAAGGAAAGCAAGAGGAATAAAAACTGGGTACGCTTAGGTATGAGCTGGCAAAGAGACAGAAACATACAGACTAAATACACAACGAGAGCAGGATCACTAATAAAATTAATCAGTGATCCCAAAGGCTGGAAAAACACAAAGGCAGGAAGTAAAGATGACTGAACACACCTGAGGACATACTCTTTCAAAATAAAACAGGAAATAAGTCAACTAAAAACCCAAAACCATGACCTGAACGTGCCAACATGGTAAGAGGAGTATTTTCAAACACAATAGTAGGAAGCAGAATGAGTACAGATGACACTATGCTGACATCACATAGAAGTAGTCGTGTAAAGATACATGTATGTGTATCAAACTGTCACATTACAGGCACTTACAGTTCATTCCAGAAATGTGTGCAGTAACAGTGAGTAACTGCATGCTTAAATTTGCTTAGCCCAGCCTGGAAAGGGGAAGGACAAGTGAACAAGACAAAGCCAGTGTGCTGACATTGTTCGGTAGCAATCGGCTATGCATCTGGCAACACATCAACACACACCTACTGAAAAGGCATCGTCCAAGTGTGATTATCAATGCTGGATGGAAAAAACAACAAGCTGCACAAAGGCTTCTCCCAACATCATTTCAACAACCCCTTCATAGCAATTCAGAACAGGCAAAAGCAATAAGTCCATTTGTTTCATAGTAATAGATATACGACCATACTCTGTTGTCAGAAACCCAGGTTTTAGACATTTGAGATGTTCTCAAATAAAACAGCATGTGCAGCATAAAGGACAATTAAAACTTGTACGCCTGCTGTTCTCAGATTTCTTTTACAGTATAAAAAGAAATCTATTTTTGTGTAACATTACACCCCTACAAAGAAGCGTCTGCTCCTCTGCCAATAAAAGCTCAGACTGAGCAGTAGTGACCTATTTTTTAAAGTAATCATCCTCCTTGACAGCTCCATTGTCACCACTAGCCGAAGTGCATGTAACCTTCAACCAAGCCTACCCACACTGATATATGATATATTTAACAGGGCAAGGCTTGAACTCGCTGTCATTTAAAAAAAAAAAAAAAAAAAGAATAATGAGGTTTTCCTCTGCATCTTGACCTTGATATGTCAGTGTTTTGCTATCTATAACGTGTGATAGTGGTAGTAAAAATGATCAGCTCACTGCCATGAGACTGACATGGCTCTGCACAAATCTCCACAAGTCACAAATAGCTAGTGACCCAGGAGGCTAAAGAATCAGATTGAGGGATGGCTTCTAACTTTAACTGTCACTCTAGGTGTGGAAATGTAGTGAGTTAATAACTGAATAAACCTAGTCCTTTGACAAAAGAAATCATTTTGGCACTTGTTTCCACTCAGTACTCCCAGCCCAGAGCTTGCCCACTGCCCTGAGCTGAAGGTCTGACTCTGGATGCACCAATCACTTGCTTACTCACCCACAAAGAACAGCTCTGGGCTTTGAGGCCAATTTAACATGGTGGTCAAACCGTGTAATTAGAACTTTGCAGTTTTCTACATGTGCCCAAAAAGCATTTCTCCAGCACACAATCATGGGAAAAGTGGAACCACACAAATAGATGACTTTATCCCAGTCAATTAGCAGAGGCCTAAACCAGAAGTTAGCCAGGTTGATCGGCAGAAGTCTCTGATCCAACTCTGAGTGACTGACTTGGTGACTCAGGTAAGTTGAAAACCTGACTCTGTTTAGTGTGTGACTCATACAATCTCAAGTCAGAGAAAACAGAGGGACCTCCTATTTCTGCTCTGTGTGTGCATACCTGCCCTTGCCAACCAATTTTATCCTGCAACTTTGGAGAGAACCAAATATCATAGACAAAGGGTGTTGTGTGATTCATCTAAGACATCTTTACAAGAATATGCTTGACTCATAACTCAATGACTGCATATCATAAAAAATAAAATAAAATGTAATGTGGGAGGGAGGTACAAATGAGCATGTATTATGAATAGGTATGACACTTCTGCCTCTCAACTAATTTTCTTTTTGGTGATCATTATCTGTGTATAGTTGACTTTCTTCCAGTATAAACTACATGTGTTCCTGTGCTGATGACCCAGAAAAATAACTCCCACCACAACAATCAAACTCCCTCTGCCCTTCTGCGTGCACTGAGCCCCAGCTGCCCACCAGCCCTCACATGACCGGACCCACCCAGCGCGCAGCAGGGCACCGCGCACGGCTGCGCCACAACACTCCGGAGCTGGATGTCAACACCAACTTCCATTTGAGTCTGATAGCGCTTGTGATTGTGGAGGATGATGGAGATATGTCAGACTCACTGATTCAATACAGCCAGGCATGATCGATTGACGGGCATCAGATTATGCAATAGCTGCATGCTGCTTGTAAAAGCTTGATAGAGGCCTGTTAAATGTAGCTGCACAAGCAATATAAAGAGTGATATTAATCTGTGACCCACCCAACAGGAAATATGCTGGATTCTCAAATTTAATGATGACCTGTGTGCTATGCAAAAAGAACCATGCGACAGGTTGAGGTGAATCATTTGCTCGCCCTATGCTATATTTATATTATGAAACTTTAACAATCACAAGGGAAGCCTGCAGCCAAGAATGCTAAAGACACAGAGCTTTGCACAGCAGGTGACGCAGAGGTCTGTTTACCTGACTTTGGGTAGGTGACAATCCAGATGTCGCTACTTCTGAGGGAGAAGTTGGCAATCTCCTCCATCTTCCCTCTGCAGAAGGGCGGCAGCCGCACTCCATCAAACTCGAAGTATTTGCTCTCAAACTCAATCGGCGTGCTCGGCGTGTCTGCCTCGCTCTCGGCCATCCTCGAAACGAGCCGCCAGTGCAAGAGGACAAAACGAGCACACCCAGGCGAACTGTTTTTCTTTTCTCTGATGGTGATGAGGCTGTTTTTTAAACGCCGCTGCCGCTTCGCTTCGTGACGCTGAAGCTCGCGGTGGATGCTGCACGGCGTTCGGACGACTTGACCTACAGCCAATCACGCGGGAGAGAAGTGATGTAATGCGCATGCACGCGTCTCAGCATCAGGACCACTCTCGCCGGGCCCGAGGATGCGCGTGCCCGCAGAGGAAGGATGCTCCCCAGCACATTATACAGACCTACACGCTCCAGTGAACACTAATGTCTTAACGATGCTGTAATAATCTTGTAATTTTATGTTAGAATCATTTGGTCTTATAGTGCAACATATAGTTGAGTGTGCTTTTTTGAATGCATCTTAAATTAATAATACACACATATGACACTTTAATACCTTAATATATATCAACGTTAATAACATATACAGTACCCTGCACTAATAATACTGTACCACCATCTCATCTATCAGTTTTGATGCCATAAAAATGAATGATTTCAAAATGTGTGTATTGTGTGGGTAAGTGGGTGAGATGCATTAAAATCTATTGAGAGCCATTTAGCCCCATTGTATTTATATGTATAAAACACAAACTAATTTCACAATAGTCACCATTGCGCGCTGCAATCAGCTCATATTGATGACATGTACAATTGACCAGTTGTTTACCAATACATTTTTAAGCAGAAAGTGTATTAAACCCCCCATTCAACCTCATCACATCTATAACTCAGTCAATACATTAAGAGTGAGTGCTCACTGTGGCGGAAATCAGAAAATGAAGATTGTACAATGAACCTTGTTTTTGAAAGGTTTATTGCATGAAGCTTCAAACCTTTGCAAATGGGTCAGTACAGTCTAGCATCTCAAAGAGTCTGCCAGAGATGGACAAAGTCTCTCTCTGTCAGAGGTTTTGATACTCATGAACACTGACTTGATTAATTGTTACATGACAGGAAAACATGAGACCAAAGCTTCGAAATTCCTGTCACACAGCAGCAATCATACATATTCTTCAGGAATACTTCTTTTCTTATACTGTTATGTCATTCACTATAATAATATGATTTTTAAAAAAAAACTATAACACCCTTAATCTTGTGCTACTCAACACATTAATGCCCTGTCCTTGCCTATAATGTCCCTATAATATTCTTACAATGCTCTGACAAACTAAAATGTTAACTAAAAGTTCAAGGGTATCTTAAGATATCTTGTCTTATCTCATTCATTATTACTATAAGTCAACGGACAATTGAATATTATAATAAATACGTGTGAGAAATCAAAAAGCCTAACTATAGCCGAGCAAGGGGAGGGACTCTGTCTGTTTTTGTTCCTTTTGGGGCGTGACGTCACTATGTGTTGTCTATCACATTTGCTGTTGATTGGCTCTTGTGTAGAAAAGGAAATTGATGGACGTGCATTAATCCAATCATACTGTCAGTGACATATGTTGCCTTTAATGTCCTCGTAATTTCTGTATATGTAAGATAAATAACCTGGGGTACACTCTTTCTTTTTTTTCGTTCTTTCAGTTTTCTATACCAGTATAATATGTATAGTATAATATCCCTTTCGTGAAAATAAGTGTAAATTAGTCGATAGTCGCACCATTGGAGCGATCATGCGGTCATGGCATTTCTGACAGTACCTGAAGGCATTATTATCACTGCGCCCTCCCTGAACTTCCCTGTATACAGTCAGTTGTTGGCTCGTACGTCGTCCAGTCGGTCTACCTCTGCCGTCAGGGTGAGTGCCACTCAGCCGCAGAGCTCCCGGTGATCTGCTCCCTGTCAGGGCTCCGCTCCCCGGCTGGGGCATGCCCCGCCATGTTCGACCTAATCGGAGGCTGGAATTTGTCTTTCGCCGGCTGCGGGTTCCTGGGGATTTACCACATCGGAGTGGCCAGCTGCCTGCTGGAGAAAGCGCCCTACCTCGTTAAAGGGGCCACCAAACTGTACGGGGCGTCTGCTGGGGCTCTGACCGCCTCCGTGCTCGCCAGCCAGGCATGCATAAGTAAGACACACCGCCGTGACCCGGTGGCCTCCTGGACATTATTATTATTATTATTATTATTATTATTATTATTATTATTATTATTATTACAACTACTAGTAGTAATGCTAAGAGTATATAAGAGTGATTGAAATATAGGAGGAATCCGTTTCCTTTTGATCATAATACTTCATCTGAATGATTTGAATGTCATCAACATGTAGGTTTACAAATAAAGAACATGGACATGTTGGAACTATTTTTAATATTAGTTTAACTGTTTGAATGAAAAGTCAAATCTTGTAAATAGTTCTTGTTATCTTATTGTAGTTTTTGTTATGTCCACCTTTTGCTTCAGTGACAGCATGCACTTGCTGACATGGTCTCCTTAAGTTTTTTTTTTTTTAAAAACCTGATGACCCATGTTATCTCAGCATGCTTTGGCATTGTTCCAAAGAGCCTCTTGCCCCCCAAGTATTCAGTGGGGTTGAGGACAGGTTACTGTGGAAGAAAGTCTATGACAGTCAGGACTCCAGTTTTCTTTGGTCTTCCATTAGTTCTTGCAAAGCCTTGAGGTCATTATCCTGCTGCAGTATAAGTCCCTCTCCACAAAGATGCAAACCAGAGAGTACAGCATGTCTCTGAAGAATGAAGTGAAACCTCTCCTTGCTCAAGGATTCACAGTGAACTAAGTTTGATGTGCTGATCTTCTAATGGTGGTGCTTTGGATACAGGTGATCCAGTTTCTGTAAAGCATTTCAGAGTTTCATGCACTTTCCCTTCAAAACCTTTAGTCTGGCCATGATTTGACTCTGAGAAAAGCCCTCTTTGCTCAGAAGAACAATTTGACTTTTGACACTTTCACGTACTTCTGAGGCCTTGTTTCCCACTATCTCAATGCTGCTTGGTAAGCAAAGATCTGCCACTTGAACAAGCAAGTAGACAACAAGTGTCATCTGAATACATGCTTCAGTGGAAGGGATACAACTCAATCAAAGGAGTTACGTTGAACAAAGCCACAAATTTGCTTAAATTTGATTTCTCACCTATATGTATATATATACAACTGATTTGCGTATGTGTGTGTGCGTGTGTACTTCTACTAAATTCTTTCAGTTAAATATACATTGAATATAAATTCACAGTTGAGTTTTTCAGTAAACATACTGTTGATCATTTTATGATCTGTATAAGATAAGATATCATGTGTAATCAGTCACTATCAGGTTTAAAGTGCAAAGCTGATAAAAAATAGAGGATGTACATCAGGCTGATAATGGCTTTCATTGATGTCTGTTCAGCAGTGGTGTGGAACCACTGGATCATGAGAGAAAATGTCTGTTTTTGCTGTGGACAGAGTGAGTCAGAGGCGCCCTTTTGCTTTCGCTCTCATGAATAAGCAATCATAAGGGCTGACGTCAGTAGCCATGCATAATATGAATGCAGATCGACCTGTGTATCAACCAAGAGGAGGATGAGGTGACCTCAGCGTGGGCTCAGTGCTAGGGAAGCTTCAAAGCAGGTGGAGCTTCAAAGACCCATCTCCTGAACCCTAAACTTTCTTTTTCTTTCTCATTTCTAGCTAAATGCTGTGAAGATGTGATTGGGGTGGCTAAGGAAGCTAGAAAGAGGAATCTGGGCCCTCTTCACCCTTCCTTTAACCTGGTCAAGGTGCTAAAGTCAGGCCTGGATCGTGACCTGCCCTCCGATGCTCATGTCCTGGCCTCTGGGCGGCTGTGCATTTCGCTCACCAGAGTGTCTGATGGGGAGAACGTGCTGGTGTCAGACTTCAGCTCCAAAGCGGAACTCATCCAGGTACGGGGAGGTGGTGACATCTTCTGGATGTGGAGAAGCCTTCAGGGCTTCTGTTACTGCAAGTGACAGAACATTGATTTCCCCTGTTTAACCATTTCCTCTGTCTGTAGGCACTGATCTGCAGCTGTTTCATTCCCATCTACTGCGGGTTCATTCCTCCATCATTTAGAGGAGTGGTAAGTGTTTGTCATTGGGTGTCCCCTTCTGGGATGCACAATTATTGCCGAAAGAGGAATGTGACACCTTCACTAATTTTTGTATTTCACAATATAAGAAAAAGGAGAAGGAGGATCTCGTGGCAAAAAAAGAAAGAAATCCTCTGGTTTTAGAAAAAAGTAACAACCAAAGTAGAACAGGAAGTCCCCATGAGTCTGAATGTGGAAGTGCTGTATTAAAAGTAGATCATGGTCTGTAATTTGAAGATCATTTGTTTTGCCTTGGGGTGCAGTTGTTATCCCAAAACACATGTATTCTGTAACAGTATTCTGGTTAAACCTGGAAATAGGACTGGGAAAACACTGCACTAAAAAAATGCAGGGGAGTGTACAAGTCAGGGCACAAGATCACTATGAGATCATTTTGTTTTCCAGTAGAAATAATCAGTTCCAGTCGTTCCCATGTCTAGAAAAGAACTGAGGTAATCAGTTTAACTTCAAGTCCTGGTGCCTGATAGCGATGTTGCCTTCACTTATGACTCATCAGCTGCTATTGGACTTTGACGGTGATCTAATTCAGACTGACAGAGCTTGGGTTTTGGAGGGTGGGTTTGTGTGCTACTGTGCACAAGCAGTGCTTTCCTGTCCTGACATTGTTGACCGAAATATTTATATTTTGACTGTAGAAATATATGTACCTGTGTGTGTATGTACATATATGTATGTGTGTGTATACATATGTAAAGTATAAAATTGCATATAGAATGTAATCAGTCACTATCAGGTTTAAAGTGCAAAGCAGATAAAAAGTACCATTAGGCTGATAATGGCTTTCATTGATATATGTCCAGCATGCGTTTATGGAAAACAGTAGTGTGAGGCCTTTGGATCATTACAGAACTTGCCTGTTCTTGCTGTGGACAGAGTGAGTCATGACATGTATAGTATGAATGCAGGTCGACCTGTGTGTCAACCAACAAAAGGTCAGGTGACCTCTGCATGGGCTCAGTACAGAAAGAGGGTTCACATAGGTTACTGTCAGTCACTGACTCCTGGTAGCTTCAATGAATATTGATCCAGTCACAGGTCGACACCTGAAGACATGTTTTTTTCCCAGGTCACAAACAATCATTACTAAGTCAGCCAGACTGGATTCAGATGACATCATGTAGTAAAAACAAAATACAAAGGTCAAGGGTGTTCCAAAGAAGACACATAAACAAAATAACATGACATACATAAAAATGCAAAGAAGCCTGAAAATGTAACAATGAATGAATGCAGTGAACACAACATGTCCATCTAAATCTTGCAAGTCTTTCAAGTGTCAAAATGTGAGTATGGAAAGTATTAGAGGTCTCAGCTGATACACTGAAAATGTTCTCCATTGGAAATGTAAGCCTTGAAATGAGTTGATACATCAGTTGAAAGAGAATCACTGTAGTGGCCTAAAGTTTCAGTTGAAGTGAAAGTGCTGACATCAGTTCAAGTGTTTACCGCGAATACACTTCAGCCGACTCTCGAAGTGTGTCATTTAAAGAGTACTGATAAAGGCAATATAAATGTAAAAGTAATAACAAAATTAAAGGCCAAGTACTTAGCATTTATGTAGATTTAGGCAGATAAAAGTAATAGTAATAGTAGTTATGGCATGAAGTAAAAATGCACAGACTAACCATAAGGTTTCTGTTTCAAAATACAACAGATGAATGAATGCAGGAGTTAAATATAGCAATTTACAGTCTATGTAACTAAATTAAAATGGCACAAATAAAGCTTTTAGTCTTGATCAACACCGTGGCAGTGTAGTCCCAGTTCTATAGAAAATCACTGTGGCAAAACAGATCATCCATGACAAAGAACCTCTCTGTGGACATCTTGGCACTTTTCCCTGAATAGACTTTGTTGTTTCAGTCTTGGTGCCAAGTTCAGTGTAAAAACATCACAGGGAACAGTGAGTCCAATAAAACTACTGCATGAATTAGTTGAGCTGTTGCCTGCACATGTCAATATGTTTGTAGCATATGTACATGCATGTCTGTATGTATGCAGGTATAATTCTGTACATTGTGTACTTTGGACTGCCTGCTGATTCTGAGCCTGGTTTAGTGTGACTCATAGTCTGTGCATCAGTGTGCAGTAACTTCAAGCATGACACTTTGTGTTTAACACTCCATTTCAATTCTGCCCCATAGTTTCCTAATAATGACAACAACGATTTATAAAATCTGTTACCTATGTAACAGCTTTATAACTGCCTGGTTCTTTCTTCAGATTTAGTTGGTACTTGCCGTGTTTACTGTCTCAGAACATTGAGTTTTGTTTCTCTATAGCAGTTTTTTTCCCAAAAGCATCCATAGAAATTATAAAGAAGTTATGGATCCGTAAAATATACAGTAACATTAAGATTTCTTCACAGCCAAGAGAAATGAGACATAGGTAAAGTCACATTTATTTGTACTAAAGTCCAACTGATAATTGACTTTTGAGGCCAATATAGGTATTTGATAGTAAAATGTATTTTTCAGTGAATTCTAACCAAGATATATTCTGAGATGGATTTCACAGTTGAACAAAACAGAGTCTATAACGATGCTAACAGTGTGAAAACGAACCTTAGGATGCTAACATGCTCACACTAACAATGAAATTTTTCATCTCCCATTTTCACATGAAAATTTTAATTTGTCCAATATACTTGCAAAACTAATGAAATTCCCATCAGCCTCAGCTGTACTGTGGTTATTGCTACTAATATGAAGGTATTTCAGGTGCAAAATGTTTGAGCACCTGTAACATTGAATTTGTATGTGTATCAGCAAGTTTGTATTCCCACACTCTATGAGTTGTGTACTTGTAAAATAATTTCTTGTATGTGCCGATTTTTTTTCTTCCCACAAATACAACACAACAATACATATTCACAAAATTGTAATTTCAGGTGCACAAATCATATTTACAGGTGCACAAATCATATTTACAGGTGTATAAATCATATTCACAGGTGCACAAATCCTTTTCTACAAGTCACACATTTCAACACTGACACACTCACATTTTGCACCTGTTGTTGCAGCGCACTAGGTGCAAAACATACTTGTGCACCTGTATCGTATGAATTGAAGCTGCAGTGAGAATTTGAATATGTGCAAATCTGAATGTGAACTTGTGCAATAACTATGTGAAATAATTTACCAAGAAAATAGCTGTGTCATTTAACACACAAACACAAATAGCAATTTACAACCACTCGAATCCTCCCCACGAGTCACACATTCTCTGTTTTCTACAAGTGCGAATCAGAAATCGTACTTCCGGTTCTGCTGAGATATTTGGTGCAAAACTACAGAACGAAGCTACAAAACTACAAAACGAAGCTTTTTCCGCCCAGCCAATCAGAGGTTTTCATTCAATCCGAGGTCGGTCGTTTTCGTCCCACAGCATTGGAAGGAGGGACGCTATCGACGTACCAGGTCGAAGGGAAAGGCTACGAGCGACCCTGCTAGCGGTAAATGCGGCGGCGAAGTTGAGTTTTTAAGACATATAAATTACAAAACCTCATCAGGAAGCCACAGAAATTAGTGGGCGGACAAAGCTTCTCTCTGACTGGCCGAAAAGTCTGTCAATGTTAGAGCGGACCCGCATTTTGCTCATAGAATTTATGAACAGATCATTTTGTAGTTTTGTAGCTTCGTTTTGTAGTTTTGCACCAAATATCTCAGCAGAACCGGAAGTACGATTTCTGATTCGCACTTGTAGAAAACAACAAACACGAGTGTGACTCGTGGGGAGGATTCGAGTGGTTGTAAATTGCTATTTGTGTTTGTGTGTTAAATGACACAGCTATTTTCTTGGTAAATTATTTCACATAGTTATTGCACAAGGTCACATTCAGATTTGCACATATTCAAATTCTCACTGCAGCTTCACTTCATACGATACAGGTGCACAAGTATGTTTTGCACCTAGTGCGCTGCAACAATAGGTGCAAAATGTGAGCGTGTCAGTGTTGAAATGTGTGACTTGTAGAAAAGGATTTGTGCACCTGTGAATATGATTTGTGCACCCGTACATGTGATTTGTGCACCTGTAAATATGATTTGTGCACCTGAAATTACAATTTTGTGAATATGTATTTTTGTGTTGTATTTGTGGGAAGAAAAAAAATCGGCACATACAAGAAATTATTTTACAAGTACACAACTCATAGAGTGTGGGAATACAAATTTGCTGATACACATACAAATTCAATGTTACAGGTGCTCAAACATTTTGCACCTGAAATACCTTCATATACTAAGCAAATGCTAGCATGCTCACACTGATGAGCATGCTAACAACGCCAGTGTAGCTGATAAAGTAACCTTGTCAGTGCTTTCTGGTGAACAAGTTATGTACTTGCACCCCTGTTTCTAAATTACCATAGGCATATCTTTTTTCATTTCTATTATCATTATTATTATTATTATTATTATTATTATTATTATTATATTAGATATATGCCTATGTACAGATGGGAGAAATCCATGATAAGTAGGTAAAACAGGTTATCAGTTATGCAGTGTGTCAAAGGGCTTTACAGGCCCATGACAACAACAACGACAAACTCCACAAAATGTTACTGCTCCAATACTAATGTAGTAAATCTGCTATTAGAGTTTAGGTAAAAGTGTCAAAACATATTTCTTCCCTCTGTATGCACGTGGAATAATCCTGACCTTCTTTTCCTCACTGACCCATATTCTGTCAGTTTCCAACACAGAGGCTACGCTTTTTACCCGTTCAGTCAGCTGGCAGCATCATTGCCAAGCCGAATGAATTTTACTGCTTCAAGAATAATGAATCCCTTGTTTGTGACATTTCAAGTTCTGAAAATGAGGACATTGTCCTTTCATTTTGTAGTGTTTGGGTTTTTACTTCTGAAAGGGTAGAATGTCTTCTTTTAATGTCAGGTCAGAGCGATCGTAGGGCACAAGGGAATGGTTCACACTATGTGACCAAAATTTGTTGATAGTTTTCTCTAGAGACTGGCCTCATTATTATAGTACAGCAGCCAAGAACAACATTCAGTATGTGTCAGTGAGACCTACTCTGCAATGGGTGACACAGATTGACACATGCAGTTGGTGAAAATATACAGTTTACCTTATCAACAACACAGTTTAGATGACTTCAACATGAAAGTAGGTTTATACATTGTTTATGACTGTATGCTTCTTTCTGTGTATTTAGCGTTACGTGGATGGCGGGATCAGTGACAACCTTCCACAGTCGGAGAAGAAGAACACAATCAGCATCTCTCCCTTCTCTGGCGAGAGTGACATCTGTCCCCGCGACAACTCCACCAGCTTCCACAAGCTGTGCCTCACCAACACCAGCATCCAGATGAACCTGGGCAACATGTACCGGCTGAGCAGGGCCCTGTTTCCACCAGAGCCCAAGGTAGGTAGCTCTTCAGCATCAGAGTGACAATCTGCTCATTCAGATGGCAAAAAAAGTGGAAGAGCAGTTAAATAGCCAGATAATGTTGAACTTTGATGATAGGATGTGGTCATATGTCAAGAATGCAGGTGGTCAGACTAATGCAGCTTTAAAGTAAGATTATACAACATTTAAATGAAGTGAGAACATTGATTCACCATTACCGCACATTACAACTTGTTTCCACAGTGGTCACTCTTCAGCAAAGGTCAAAAGTCCATATACTTAGCATGCGCCACAGCGTTGCTAGATCTTTGCTCATTTTGTACAAAAAAAGAGATTGAAGTTATGAATCTTCAGTTATCCCTTTTTACTAGATTTCATGGAAGATATAACTGAACTGAAAAAGAATTGTTTCAACAAACATAAAACTTTGACCAAATAATACACTCCTTAACTTTTTTGCAGTTCCAACTAAAACTTATTTGTCTTTTATTAATCACACAGCAGCTGTTGCTACTGCCTTATGAAACACTGCCCCTGTACATGAGAGAGTTTTCAACTGCAAGATACACTGGACTTCATTCAATTCATTATTAACTTTAATCTACAAACATCTGTCACTACTACCATTTTCCAAAGCAAGGACACAGATTTTCAGAGACTGGCAGATGTGGTTGCAGGGTCCTCTCTTCATCTTCTTCATCTCCCTTCACCCTTCACTGACAGGAAGTAGAATCTAGATGTACCTTCTTATGTTTCCGCTTTTTATTCTCCGTCGCTGTGATGATTGTCAAGTAGCCTTTAAGATGAGGTGAGCGTTGACCCTGTTGGGCTGGAGTTGTTTGCTGTGTTGTTGTTAAGCAGCCTGGCTCCTCACCGCTCCCCTCACGTGTGTGTGTGCATGCTATGCTGTCTGGATCTCATGGTTATGTAACTGTGTGCACAAGTCTGTGTGACGGGGCATGTGTGTTCTCACCACATTCCTAGAAAGGAGAATTACCTCTCTGTACCACGTCACATGAAAAACAAACCCACCCATATGTGCAAGAGGCTCTAGCTCTGTGTTAACTTATTGCACATAAGCATTCAGCCGGTGCTGTATTGACACATAGAAACACAGAATTTGAATGCCCAGTAAGACAGAGAACTCTGTGTACTTTATCCCATGATTCTGTGGTCTGACCATTCCTGCCAGTGGATTAGCTGTGAGCAACTCTGCAGATGTGAGAACTATGTTTTATTGAAGTTGCTCTTATGCAATATGACAAACTGACCATAGTGATGTGGTTCTTTAAAATGACAGTGATTGGATAGAGATATCTGAACAGGTGCATCTCTTTGATTCATCTTTGTTCTTTGTGCTATACCAGGAAATATAACCAGTCTTCACAAATATAGTATAGTATAAGTATAAGTATTAGTAGGACACCACCCCTCCCATCAGGTGTGGCCTTGAAGATCTTTTTTTATTTTTATCTTATTTATTTATTTTATTTATTTTTCGGTGTCAGCCTTTGGGTGAGTATAAACCTGAATCACCTGGTTGTGGGTACGACAACGTTATCACTAGCAGGTTACAGTCTGACCAGCCTGGTGAAGCTGACAGTCGGGTTAGTATAAGTCTTACTTTCAGTGTTTTAGGTGCCCTATTTATCGCTTTTGCTTTTTCTGGAAGATAGCTACAATCAATCAATTATCTTGTCCATGCTGCTTACTCCCATTTTGAATATAAGTTTTCTCCTTCTGTACAGAGATGTTTATCAGAATATGTGTAAGATTCCCCATAGTCACCATATTTGCTTAGTTTAGGAAAAAAATCTAATTTCACACAGAACCCTATTCTGTGGGTGTCTTTGATAATCAAGATAGAATGAGTTCCATTTGAGACATGTTGTTTACTTCTCTGTGGCTTCTGCACAACGTCATGGCTCCTGTCTTTCTTATCCAGACGCTCAGTTGGAGCCTGGGTGGGACGTTCAGCAGTGGCAGGAGGTATGGCCGTCCCATTCTGTGGATGTTGGAACGTGCTGTCTTCATACCAAATAAATAGGGAGCATCATGATGAGAGATAGGGGAAGTAAAAAGCGAGCGGTATCCCAGAGACGCCTGGTTGTCAAAAGGGATGCTACGGCTGTGATCTTATACAGAGTAACAACAATAATAAATAGTAGAATAAAAATGAAAATATGTTCTTGTTTGGAACTAGAATGATCAACGTGTTACATATTTTGTTTTTTGAAATTGAATGAAACTTTGACTTCAAATGATGATGATGTCTCCAATATGATACAAATTGAAGCTCATATATGGAAATTGGTATTTGATTTTTTTTTTTATCACGCTACCAATGCAAAGTCTATCCTGTTTGAGTTTAAGAAGGAAAGTGTTACCCTACCTGTTAACCTCTAATGTGTAATCTAATCTAATGTTTACTTAGCTTCAGACTCGGTTTAAGGCAGTTGATGTGCCTTTTTTCAAGATTTTTTCAAGTTTGATCCAGGAGCTTCTTCTCCTTCTTGTGATTTTCTTTCCGCTGTTGGAGTGGCCAAGAGGGCCTGGAATGGTCCCTCCCCCCTTGGCTGGACAGGTTTTCTTCTTGATGGCGTTGATGAACACCCTGTCCCCTGGAACAACGGCAGCTATTGGTTGCTCAAGCTCCGGTGTTGGAACAGAATTAGCAAAACAGAATTAGCAGATTGAACACTGTTGTTAGTCAACATCTTTCTCATTTAGTCGACTAGCGTTTCTAGTCAGCAGACAGTCAGTAATCAAAAATTAGAAAAAAGTCAAATCAAAAAAATGTTCTGAAATTTATGTTTTTGTTGTTATTAATAAGGTATATAATATCTTGAATTCAATAAGA
The DNA here is from genome assembly GCA_037975185.1 of Centropyge bicolor. NCBI lineage: Eukaryota > Metazoa > Chordata > Actinopteri > Pomacanthidae > Centropyge > Centropyge bicolor. The sequence goes on along the minus strand of JBBMOC010000004.1, from coordinate 12,021 downwards.
ATCAAAAACAAGAGGGTCTTCACATTTAGTGTGCTCGGGCCCTAATTAAAGCCGCAAGCAGCGATGATCGGGCCCTCGCGGCCACGCCCATTGACCTACGCGAATTCTTTTAATAACTTTTCATCGTCAACGTGTCTACTAGACACCATCCAAATCTAGAGTCGACCCGATTAAAAACCTAGGAGGAGGAGTTCAAATGCTAGCCAGAAAATCGCAAAAATCGGAATTTCAACGTTGATTTACGAAGTTCCTGTTCGGAATTCCATATTACAATTCATATATCAGTGACGGTCTCGGTCTGGGGGTTATGCCCATAAAATTTTGTGCACGTCGGAGGTTGTGAAAAATTCACGAATTTTGGGCATGGTTTCTGGCCACGCCCATTTACCTACGCAAATTCTTTTAATAACTTTTGATCGTCAATGTGTCTCGTACACACCCTCCAAATTTGGACTCGATCCGATTAAAAGCCTAGGACGAGTTCGTTCAAATGCGTAGCGTGGAAATCGCTAAAACGCGACGTTTAACGTTAATTTACAAACTTCCTGTTCGGAATTCACGACGGTCGTAAGAGACTTTTTCGTAGGCCTTGCAATGGTTGTTATGCCTACCAATTTTCTGCTCAGGCCCTAATAATAATCCTAAGGGTTACAATAGGGCCTTCACACTTCAGTGTGCTCGGGCCCTAATAATCCTAGCGATTACAATAGGGCCTTCACACTTCAGTGTGCTCGGGCCCTAATTAGCGCCTTCGCCCCTTTAGTGGGCTCGGGCCCTAATTAGCTTACTTGACAGCAGATAGGTATGGCAAAGAAGAAAATAGTTGTGAGGCTTTAAAGCAGAGTACAGGGGAGAAAGGCAGCCCCTAAAATGCCTGAAAAAGATAGATTTTTTTTTTTTGCCATATATATATATGATGTACTGTCTTCATAGGTACTGGCTGAGATGTGCCAGAGCGGCTATACAGATGCTCTACGTTTCCTTGAAGAGAACAGTGAGTATTTTACAACCCTGATTCCAAAAAAGTTGGGATACTGTGTGAAATGTAAATAAAGACAGAATGCAATGATTTGCAAATGATCTTAGATGGGCATTGGGCTTTCCTCCCATTGAAAATGTGTGGCACATTAAGAAACACAAAATACAACAACAAAGACCCCAGCCCTGTTGAGCAGCTGAGGTCGTATATCAGGCAAGAATGGGAAAGAATTTCACTTTCAAATCTTCAACAATTTGTGTCCTCACTTCCCAAATGCCGAGTATTGTTAAAAGACCAGGTGATGTAACACAGTGATAAATATGCATGTAAATGTGTTGCAGACATCAATTTCAGAATGAGTGTATATTTACAATTTTATCAGTTTTAACCTCAATTATCTTGTCTTTGTACTGTATTCAACTGAATATAGGTTGAAAAGGGTTTGAAAATCATCGCATCTTGTTTTTATCTACATTTTACACAACTTGTGTCCCAACATTTTGGAAGTGGGTTGTACAATTGTGTTACCATCGTGACTCTCAGATAAGCTCAGTTACGATGCATGCCTATCTGCCTCTAGCCTAACCTTTGGCCTGTTTCACTAATGTGTGCGTGTGTGTTGTGTTGCCAGACCTGGTGATGCTGGAGCGTCCGACCTCAGGCCCTGCCCTGCCAGAGAGCCTGCCCACCTGCTGCTGCAAGCAGGCGGAGACCACCAGAGAGTGGATGCTCCGGAAGTTCCGACTGCTGCGCAAACAGCACTGGTGGCTGGATGAGCAGCTCATTCTGCCTCAACCCATCAAGAAAGGTGCAGTCTCATCCCAGGCTACATTGGCTTTTAGTGAAGAAGATATTGACGTTTTTGCAGTTCATACTCATTTTAAAGAAGGTTGAAGTTTACGAATTTTGTAACGCCTCTTTAAACTGGTGTGTGTCTGTCAGTGTTCTGTGAGGCCTGCCAAGACAAACCTGGCCTGTATTCCAAGTTGTCCGAGATGCTGCCGATGAGAGTGGCCTCCTACATGCTCATGCCATACACACTTCCTGTGCAGTCGGCCTACTCAGTGGCCCAAAGGTGAGTATAGAACAATGACAGTATTTACTCTAAAATACATTTCCACTCATCTTGTTGCAAGAGTCAGGTCTGTGATCAAGCTGTCCTTTTCAAAACAGCAGTTTAGTGTCTGTTCATATAAAGTGTTCTTTTCTCTACCCCAGGTTTGTGGAGTGGATCCCAGAGGTGCCAGCTGATGTGAGCTGGCTGTTTGGAGTGGCAGGTGATGTGTACAAACAGGCCTGGAAAGGAGCATCAGCAAACTCCATTAGGTGACAAAACATTTTCTATGCAGTGCATGCAATGGTCAGGCCTCACCATACCATTATCTACTCCATATGTCTGTTGAATGGGAATGCTCAAGATTTTGAATCAGAGTAATTTTCTGACCTTCAGAAGTTTATTTATTGAGTATAAATGTGAAACAGCTTAAAGCTGCTTACACAAACATATATTAACTGCATATTACCAAGCAAGAAGGTTGTATAGGAAAATTAAAACACACATAAAATTATATCATAATACATTGGACAAATTATATAAGAAAGCCATTGAATAATCATTTCAATATATGAATAAAAATGAAAACTAATACAATAACGATACAAGTTAAGCAGTTACTCAGGCCCCATTTACTTGCCCCATATCTAGGTCCTGTTCCCATACAGTTCTAATAGTTGACTTGAGGGAGCAGCTAATGTTTCTGATGAAAGAATATGGAACTGCCCTGATTCATGGAGTCTTTGAAAGTGCAAGATACAAGTCACCACTTGTATTTTTGATTTTAGTTGTAGTCAGGTGATATGGCCATAAACTTTAGTCCCTTTGAAGCATACTGTGTCCTTAAGACTGGCTCTCAGTGACCCAGGAGTTCTGGTGATGATGGACCTATAAATATTTATGCAGGGATTCTCTTGAACTTTGTTTCCCATTGATTCTATGCAGGAATCCTGTTTTAAATAATGTTTTTAAACATCCATGTAATTGACTTAGCAGTGAGCCGTGCCTGAGGAAATGCCTAAGCATGCCGCCTCTGTCGACGGAGTGTGACAAACCCACGCAGAAGGACAACCTGCCCGCTCTGTCCTCCCTCGACCTCCACGGCAGCTACTGGGAGATCCCCAAATCTTCCTCTTCTTCCTCCCGCCATCATCCTGACATCGCCCCTTCCTCTCCGCAACAAGTCTGCTTCTTTGTCGGTTTGCAGGATGATCCTCGTAACCAAGCAGCAGTAAAATGATTCAGGACCTGTGCTTTAATATTGAAGCGGACAAACTTCCTGTGAGGAACTGGTGGGTTGATGGGTGGTGACAATTTAAACCAATTTGACAGTCAGTCCAGACAGCACTATTATATTATTAATATGATAAGTGTTTTAATGAGTGAAGACAGCATCACAACTAAGTGTTGACTCAGGGTCATGGGTGTGCTTTATAATCTGTTCTAATGTACAGCAACAGAAATGTGTCTAGTTTTACAGACTTAATACAGTCCTAATTTCCTGTTTATTTAAAGCACACTCAAAAGTAGCATTCCTTCCTCATTCCAATACAGTTAGTTGAATCAAGATGTCTTCATCTCTACACAAGTAGCTCTCTTTATCTGTCCTTTTGATCATGCCTGTTTTACAGTTGTTTGATGTCCCATGTGACGCCTTTTTAGGTGACATGGTGCAACTTCGGGCAACTATACATGAGGTCTGCCTGCTTAATTTCTTATTCTCACCAGAAAGGGAAGTAATTATTTCTCCACAATTCTGACTGGTCTCTCTCTCTCTGGCTGAGAAGACTGTTATACGTTGTACGGAAAGAAAGGACCAAAATAAGACACAAGTAGTCAGAAACTAAAGTGTCCTTTAACTGACATGATGTCAAAGACTTGACAGTAGGACAATATATTGAAATAGGTACCAAATAAAACGAGTCACTAACACTACTGACCAATATGTGCTTGTGAGTAAATGCAACTAGTTTTCTATGCATAAAGCCAGCAACAGACCTCCATGATGATGTGAGATGGCTACTGGAATTTTTTTTTGACACAACTGCAAAGCCTCTGCAGAGACAATTGTTCTGACTTAATTTGCCAAAGTGAAACACTGATGCTGATTGTACTGATTAAGAGAGTGCAACCAGTGTTATGGCAGTATCAGTGTTATCAGAGTATACTGTCTGACCTTGCCTGAGCTCTGTTATATGTCTTTTATCACTTGAATGTACAGTTATGTTAATGGAACTGTGATATCTGTTAAGATTAAACATATTTAAATTGGTTGGTTTTCTTCATTTTGCTGTCCTGCACAGAACAGGGACACCAGAAAACAAATTGAGGCTGGCCTCCAACACACCACAGTGAAGAACAGTGTGCTGGCCACTACAGACTGGTAGAAAGTCTTCAGTAGCCTGCTGCAGACACTGAATGATCTGAGTCTCCTCAGGAAGAACAGCCTGCTCTGTTTTTTCCTGAAGAGGGCATTAGTGCTGTGCACACATGACATGGGAATCTTTTCCATCTGTCCCATATGATGTGAATGTGACATAAGGTGCCGACCAGGCAGGTGTGCGTCTCACCGCTGATGAGACGCAGCAAACATGATTCTAGTCATAAATGACAGTGAACCTCAGAGGAGCATGTGCTTCTGTCAGCAGCATCATTACATGGAAAGTTGCATGGATTTGATTTGGAAAGCCTGGTTTTGCGAATTTCCTCAAGGGGATGAATAAAGTATCTACCTACCTACCTACCTAAAGGCAATCTACCCCAAACGTACTGCAGAGGGCGCTGCAGCGCTGAATTCAACCCACCCACATCATCACGGGTGCCAATAAACCCAACATCAGCCACATCAGCGAGGTCAGGTTCATCCTCCACACTTTACCTTAAGTAAGTTTGATATTTTGTGTGTAGCATAAAGAAACGACAGCTTGCATTTTGTCGCACAACCCTGTGCTGTACAATGAGAACTAATGACCTTTGACGTCATTATTATGTTAACATTATTAAAGGTACACAATACTGAGGATGTGTATTCCCAAGGTGGACACACTGTCAGGTAAAGGCCTTGAGAACAATTCAGCTTTCAGGTTGGCCTATAAAGAGTTAGTGTGTGTCATAGACATATGTGGAAATCTTCAGAATCTTGAAATGGAGTGCGTTCAGTCGGGTCCCAGAGGTCATCTGCCAGCTGCTTGTACTCTGCGGGCACAAACACACATTACAAAGGTTAACGAGACAAACACACACACACACAGTGTTTACATGTGACACTAAGACATTAGATATCATATCAAAAGTTCAAATTCTCCAGTCACTGATTCTGAGAGAAATCATACAGACATGTTGTATCTATAGAGACGCTCTGAAGACTTGAGCTTCTCCGTTGTGACGTTGCCCACAAATAATAATATCAAGTAATAACGTACTGTTGTGCCTCGTTCTGCTCTTCCGTGTCCGCTGCGTTGCTTCTTCATCTCTTTCCTCTTCCTGGGTCCGTTCTTCATCTTGCTTCTCTTTCTTCGGCTCTTCTGGGGTCTTTTTTTTCTTCACCTCCCGTATCTCTGCTCACATCCTCGGCTGCTTATTCTTCTTTCTACATTTGTCTCTTTCCTTCTTCTTCTCATCTGAGGTCCTGAGTCACCAAATCAAAGCTCTGAGCACCAAAAAACATTCAATTAATACTGAGATAAATAAGTGCATTTTTCACACAGCTGTAAAATCGATCCTTAGTATACAGTGTCATTGGGGCCATTTCTGTTCCTTTTAGTGAGCCTCTGTTCTTGAACACATCAGCAACAACATCATGAAAGAGAGTGCTGTACAGTTACACTCACCTCTTCTCTGATCCTGGAGCTGCTCCTTCATGTCTGCTCTCATCAGGGGCTTGTTCTTCATTTCCTTCCTCCAGCTGTTTCCTCTGGGCTCTTCTGTGCTCTTCTCTTCCGTTTGGGGTCCTGGAGTCGTCCGACAGCAGCACTAAAGGGGAGCCAAAGACAAAACTAAGCCACATACTGCTTGTAATGGTGCTGTTTGGAATACAGTAGCATTTGAGGAATATTCAGCGGTGGTTAAGCTGTTGGATGAGTGTTGGATGAGTTTGTCCTGATTCCTCCATGATGATGTCCAGGTGGAGGACTCAGTATACTTACCTCATTTGTCAGCAGCCTGTCTTTTCCCGCCGAGGAAAGGACCTTATAACATTACAACAACTGCTGACATTACTATGACCCCCCCCCGCCCCAGTGTGAAGCGTGCACCGTGGTCCTTGTTACTGTGGACTTCACTGTTGGTCTAGGATGGGTGCAGAAAGACATGTGAACCCCCCTCACAGTCTTTTGCCATCCTTTTTTATATCTGCCAGAAAGGAGCTCACGCAGACCCCCCCAGATCACCCCTGACAGGCACCCTGACCGGAGTCACAACAGCAGCGACAAGGACGTTGTTCTCATCGGTGCACGGTTCAAAGCAAATCAAATCTGATACAATCATATTACATATATTGAAATGAAGTCTGATCAGACAAAATCACATAAAATCAATTCAAAGAAAATCTGATCAGAAACAATCACCTGAATCTTATCTTACACATTGTTTCTCTAAAATCTTCCAAATTCTATTTCACTAAAATCTAATCTAAAATCGTATCTTAGCTTACAAATATACAAATAATAAATTTAAAGTAAAGAAAGAAAGAAATTAAATTTGACCGACAAAGAAATAAGAGCTACTTCCTCATAGATCGTTTGCACGGAGGCTCACTCTCTAGAAGCTCAGCAGCTCTCTTACCTCCCCACCTACCACGCTGCCGCTCTCTCTCCTCAATGAAGGCCCTCAGGTTCCTCACCCACCTGGGCTCGGGGACAGGTGACACTAGCGGGGCCTCAGCCTGTGGGAGACACGATCTGGGACAGCACATGAAAGAACAAGAGGCGGAGGGAGAGGAGGAGGAGGAGGAGGAGGAGGAGCCAGAGGGGGAGCGAGGAGGTGTGTGAGGGGGAGACCTGGGCGAGGAGTTAGGGGAAACAACAGAGGGAGATGAGGAGGAGGAGGAGGAGCCAGAGGGGGAGCGAGGAGGTGAGTGAGGGGGAGACCTGGGTGAGGAGCCCGAAGAGAATGAGGGAGAGCTGTAGCCGAAGGAGAAAGAGAGAGGGAGGAGGAGGAGCCAGAGGGGGAGTGAGGAGCTGTGTAAGGGGGAGTCCTGGGTGAGGAGCCAGGGGAGAATGAGAGAGAGTTGAAGGAGCCAGGGGACAAAACAGAGGGAGAGGGAGAGGAGGAGGAGGAGGAGGAGGAGGAGGAGGAGGAGGAAGAGGACTCAAAAGGGGAGTGAGGAGGTGAGTGAGGGGGAGACCTGGGTGAGGAGCCCGAGGAGAATGAGGCAGAGTTGTGGGAGCCGAGGGAAGAAAGAGAGAGGGAGGAGGAGGAGAAGGAGGAGGAAGAGGAGCTATAGGGAGAGACAGGAGCTGCCAGAAGGGGTGACCTGGGTGAGGAGCCCGAGGAGGAGCTGCCGGGCAGGACCAGAGCTGGTACCCGCCGAAGAATCAGCCTGGGGTGGTTGGGCCGGTCGGGGTACGCACGAGGACGGACGTCCAAATCCGACGCCAACGCCAAACGAAGCTGAACACCGTCTGAAACCACAAACAAAGACAACCTTTAAACTTGAGCTGCCTCAAGTGTGTGAGCACATGACTTTGTGGAAAACATCTTTAAATCATCATCACCACAATACAACTATATTCTTATACAAAGGACATAAATCCTACAAATTCAATTCAATTTAAACATTACAAGCAACTACACCAGGATATGTTTGTGAAACTTCTCAACAATAGGCCTCAATTTGAGTTCATCATGGGAGCTGAGATTGAAATATTAGCTTTGATTAAAAGGCCTCATAAACAAACAGATGAGGCTTGGCTTGTGTTCATGCCTGAAGCAGCTGCCCACAGCCCATCCATCACAGAGAGACAGAGACAGACCTCAAAGCACGTCAACATTGCTTATGTCACACATCTGCTCCATTTACTGTTAATATGGAAATAATATATTTTAAGGATCATTTCATTACTTCATTTACTAATTGCTCTCAATCAATATTTATTTTAATCTCTAATCTGCTAAATTGACTATTAAAACTCAAAGCTTCAAAACTGAAAACTTTATTTAAAACTTAGGTCTTTTTGTGTATTTGACATGTAATGGTATTTTTAGCAGAACTTACTAATCTAATGTTCCAGTGTTAATTGTCCTGTTATAGAGCCAAGATGCTTTATCACAGTTTGTATTAGCATTATCACATTAATATCATATTAATATTGATACAGATCATTCTCTCTCACTCACTGGGTTCTTCATGTCTAATGTGTTTCAAGACAACAATTACACAATGTTACAATACTTAGACAGTGAGATATTTGACTCACATGTATTTTAGTGCTATTTTTTCTAACAATTCTGATTTAATGAGGACAATCCTTGTGGAACTCATGTCCAGATATAAACATGATCATAAATACTGGATTTTCAAGTGTCTCCTTCACAAAATGAAGCTTGGTCTAAAATGCGGGGCCTGACAGGTGTTTTCTTCCCCCACACTTTACTCATCCTGCTTCAAAGCTGCTCTAAATAGGACTCATGTCTCATTTCTGCTCCTGGCATTGTTCAGTCCTGTCAAACATCTAATAGTTGACCTGCTGCTGTCAAAGGATCATGTCTCGTGTACAAGTGGAGTCCGAGGGACTCTGAACGTCTCCTTGGTCAAATCCATGTCAGACTAATCAATCTTACGCGTCCCATGGTGAAACTAGTTTCGTCCTAGTCACTGGCTCGTCAGTCGTCGTCTGGATTCAAAAAGTGGTCGATGGAGGGCATCTTCTTCAACAAATCTTGCTGTGAAATCTCTGCAAAGTCACTGCGTGCGTTTGCCACTGAAGCTGAGTTTGTTTGCATTCAAATGATGCCGCTGTCTGAAAGATGCATGTGGAGACCAAACCTGGCAACCAGAGAAGCCTTCAGGTGCGGCAGAGCAGTCAACCTGAAAATCACAGCTCTGATCAGATTAGATTCATTTCAGTCTTTATATTATATTATGTTAATGGTGGTGTCAATAAAGTACTTTTAAATTTGAATGAAGGAATCAATAATAAATTTGAAAAACACAAAAATATATTTACAGTAACAAGTTAACATGGAGTGTGCATTAAAGAGTCACAATATTTGATGATCAAATGATATTTTTTTTTGTATTTTAAATGTGTAAAACGAAAGTGTGAATTTCACTCGTTCTTTTACGACACACTGATTATTTCACTTCATCTAAATCTATGTACAGTAGCTCTGTTTCTCTCTCTATAAACTCTGACAAAAGTGGAAAATTAGTTGGAGCTGGTTCATTTCTTGCAGAATTATTACATATAATCACATTTCCATATATTTTGCTTTATTGATGCCTGAATGTGAATTGTGAATGGAGCAGAAGTGTATCTAATGCAGGAAGATGGTGCTTGAAGAAATGGAACAGGAGTTTATAACTTTGGAAGTTAGTAGGAAAGGAGGAGGAGGGAGAAAGAGCAAAGGCAAAAGAGGTAGCCAGGATGCAGGTGGAGATATTACGGTCATTTATTCACCTGTTCACTTTTCTTTGTCTTTGTCCTGTGATGACAATCCCAAACGCCCGTAAGAGTTGATACCAACCAAACAACATCAAGGTATCATCACAACAGTCCATGAAGCAAGAAACTTCTTTCCCCAAAGCTTTGCAAGTGGAAACACATCAGACTGTCACACTGTCTGCATATTTTCCTCACTTAAGCCAGAGTTTATTATGTGACAAGGCTGCCATCTACTGGCCTATGGTGAGAAATCTCTTCAACAACTAAGAATTCAAATTGAGTGTATTTGCAATTTATTGCGTAATCAGTTCTGTGGTAAGAGCATCATATCACCTACGTTTGAAAATTAACACTATAGAAAAATAAAAATGAAATATTATTAGAAATTAGATTGGCATTTTAAAAATTAAATTTGGAGTAAAATTAGCTCAATAAAATGTAATGTAATGATTTTGCTCAACAATGTGAATATGAAGCTCAGTATTAAATATTTTAACACATTTCATTGTTAATTTTGACACTGAATTGAATAGGAATAACCCTAAAAAGTTTATGTTGGCCATAGAAGAAATTTTACTGAAATTTTGAGTGGGACCAAATGTTATCTAAAAGAGAGTTAAATTAAACTCTCTACGTGTTTACACTTTCACACTCTGTGTTCTTTACTGTGTAGTTTGATGTGTTTTCCACTAGCAGAGCCTTGGCCAATGAAGTTTCATGTTTGTAAGCATGTGGAATGGCACAAATATGAAGGACAAGAAGGTTTGATTTGAATTGGATGAAGCATTTTTGAGTTTTAGATGAAAACATGTTAATTAGGCTTCTCACGCTCTGAAACATCTAAAACTCAAAAATGCAAAAATTCAAATCAAAAATAGCACACTGTTTTTCTACAGCGTTGTTTTACTCCCTTAACCCCTTTGATTTATGTGACAACACTGCCATCTATTGACCCATGGTGAGAAATCTTTGCAACAATTAAATTTGCAAATAGAGTGCAGTTTAGAGTGAAAGTTCATTGTGTAATCAACTCTGTGGTAACACTAACTTGTGATTCAAGTGATTCAGTATCTGATCAGATAGCTTTCAAATTCCTCAATCTGATAAGAAATTCAAATCAAACCATGTTCTCATCCATGTAGCTCCCAGATCATGTGCTTCCTCCTCTGTAACTTTTCCCCCAAAGCTTTTGGAAGTGGGTAACAGGGAACACTGTCACACTGGCAAAATTGTGGATTTCATTGAGAGAAAGTCCAGAACAACTTTTTCTGTTCAAATTCCAAAATCTGCTGAGAAACTCAAATTAAACTGCTTTATTCTTCGTATTTATCCCAGATTACATATTTCCAAGTGAAGAAACAAAATCAGCACAGTGGACTGTTGTGATGATACCTTGAAGTAGTTTGGTTGGTATCAATTCTTACGGGCCTTAGGGATTGTCATCACAGGAGAGTGTGTAGCTGTGGTTATCAGGAATATGGTTGCCTCCTGGATTTCTCCTGGAGAATGACAAGAGAGAGAACAAATAACTGTTAGTAAGACTATCAAAGAACATTTCAATTCAGGACTAAACGGGCTGCACGATGGCTCAGTGGTAAGCACTGTCGCCTCACAGCAAGAACATCGCCCAGTCAGGGACTCTGACCGTACATTTTTGTAGTATATATGTAAATATGATAAATGACTTATAAATCTCCCATAAGTCAATTACAAAACTTTTTTGTGTTCAAATTCCAAAATCTGCTGAGAAACTCAAATTAAACTGCTTTATTCTTCATATTTATCTCAGATTACATATTTCCAAGTAAAGAACAAAAACAAAGAACATTTCAATTCAGGACGAAACGGGGTGCATGGTGGCTCAGTGGTAAGCACCGTCACCTCACAGCAAGAAGATCATTACCATTATACAGTGTGAGAAGCCTAAAAAACATGTTTTCATCTAAAACTCAAAAATGCCTTGTCCAATTCAAATCAAACCTTCGTGTCCTTCATATTTGTGCCATTCCACATGTTAGCAAACACGAAACTTCATTTAATTGGCAAAAGCTTTGCCAGTGAGAAACACATCAAACGAACAACTTGTCATTAGACAGCGTGAGAAGCCTAAAAAACATGTTTTCATCTAAAACTAAAAAAGGCCGTATTCAATTCAAATCAAACCTTCTTGTCCTTCACATTTGTGCTCTTCCACATGATAGCAAACATCAAACTTTATTTCCTTGGCAAAAGCTTTGCCAGTGAGAAACACATCAATCTAACAAGTTGTCATTAGATAGCATGAGAAGCCTAAAAAACATGTTTTCATCTAAAACTCAAAAATGCCTTATCCAATTGAAATCAAACCTTCTTGTCCTTCATATTTGTGCCATTCCACATGTTTG
>JBBMOC010000003.1:15712854-15723481 GCA_037975185.1 Centropyge bicolor | reverse complement strand
TATATATATATATATATATATATATATATATATATATATATATATATATATATATATTCCAGGTGGGCTAAGCATCAAACCACACTCCTAAACATTTGAATGAATAAATTATTTTCAGCTCTTTGTCATATAAATCAATTTGGACTTCAGTTTGGATTTTCTTCATAATAAAGAAAAGCACATTTATTTTTTTTAAACAGAATTTAAATCCCCATTCCAAAGTCCACAGCTCCACTCTTTAAATTGTGTCCTGCAACTGTTTCACAATGTTTCATTTAAAAATGTTCCTTCCTCTTCTCTACAGAACCCCATCATCTGCACACCAAGATCTCCCTGTACTTTGCCCAATATTATAAAATGAATAAGACAAGATGTATGTTTATTTGTCCCATAGTGTGGAAATTTACATTGCATTGCAGCAAAGAGGATAAAAGCAGATTAATAGTAAACACACTAAAGCAGGGGTTGGTGTGGGATAGCGAGCCTCCCTAAAGAGAACTCAAAAGCATGCCGCCCCCCCTTTACGCCCCCCTAATTATTATTACTATTCTTACTGTTATTGTTGTTGCTTTGTATGTTCCACACAGGCTTAAAAAAGGTTTTAAACAATGAATGCTATACACATCTTTATTTTTGTAAACATCTTAAACATGTTTGTATGTTCTTAAACATATTTTTAAAACATTTTAATCATCTTTATCTGTGTGTGTGGATAAATATCTTTTTTTTAACACATTTTTAACATCTGTATGTTTTTAATAGTTTTAAAACACATTTTAACATCTTTATGTTTTAACATCTTTTTTAAAACACATTTTAGCATCTGTTTTAAACATATTTTAACAGAGTTTTTAATATCTTTTTGAATACATTTAATTTAAGGCCTCTTTGTGCAGTTCCTCAAATCAGATAATAAACAGATCAAGATATTTTTTTTTTATCATAGCGGCTTGGTCGTTAAACTTTGGTGCTTGGTTTCAATATGACGCCGGAGTTTACATGGTCGCATACTGTTGTTAGCTAGCACCTCTTTGCAGATAACACTCTGTGGCAGCGGAGCATCATCAGGACCAATACATTAAAAGCCAAACTTTAAATAATCAGGGTCATACTTTCTCCGTTTTCTGCTCGCCCCAGACTCTGTGTCCTCTCTCACTTTCACATGAGATACTAAAAATCGATCCATCTTGTCTCTTGTCAGATGTTTACACTTCTTTTCAGGTTTATTTTTTCACTCGCCGCGCCTCCCCTGAAGCCCTCTGGCGCCCCCCAGGGGAGGCGCGCCTCACACTTTTAAAACCGCTGCACTAAAGAAAAGTATTGACAAATTTAGATGACAATACGGAATATATGACCAGTATATACACTATAGACAGAACATTGAATTGAAATAAGAAATGAGGTTTTGCTTAATGAGTTGAATATGGAATATCAAATATGAAATATTGCACATTGAATTGAATGAAATATTGCACAGTGAATGGAATCTTTAATAAATGTATATCGATAGAAAAAAATAGTGTCAATATAAAACTCTTTCTTTTCATTATCCACCAAATAACTTGTTTAAAAACATCTTCCCACTCTCGTTTCTGCAAGATGAACTATGTCAGACGAGTAACTCTTATTTGCCTCAAATTACCATCATGCCCCTCGCTGATTTCTCCGGAAGAAAACCTCCGCTTCTCCCCTACACTTCCTCTTTCCGTCAACGGAGTTTAGGTAGGACAGCTACTGTCTGAGTCCCCTCTTTAAATCTGCTCTAAATCGTGATTTTCTTTGTTCATCCGCTTTAAATCGACATTTCTAAATGTGCAGCAAGTGTATAAGGATGAGACATATTGAGCATTTTGCCGATAGATTTGTGTTTTGAAGCATTTTTGTTGGTTGTATAGCTCACTGATGACATGGCGGTGTAGCAGCGGCTAACTGAGAGGCCGGCAGCCGCTACAGAGCACACATCTCTGTTTAATATGGTCGTGTAGAGAAGATACAGATAATATAGTTTGTACACAGCTGTCAAAGCTGAAAAGCTGCTCTGTTACTGTCAAATCATAAACCACTTGTGGTCCGTAACATTAGCATATATGAAGTTACGGTGGCTAGTATGCTAGGCTAACTATAACTAACAACTTTATAATTTTTGTTACGAACATGTGAGTTGACGCTTTCAACTGCGTTTTAGTCCGTTTATAAAGTGGTGGTTTAAATTATTGAACACAATAATGTGAATTCATTACACAGTTAACTTACTAACTTAGCATTAGCCGGAGGCCTCAGAGTTAGCATCCACATGTCCAGCCGGTGAACTCTGACTGTGCTGTGTTTCAGGACACGATGGGACGTGTGATCAGGGGACAGAGAAAAGGTGCGGGCTCCGTGTTCAAAGCCCACGTCAAGCACAGGAAAGGTGCTGCCAGACTCCGTCACGTTGACTTCGCTGAACGCCATGGATACATCAAGGGGATTGTGAAGGTAAGTGAGTGTTTTATTGAGCAGATCACAGTCGTGCAGGTGGTTGGTGAGAGTACAGTGTGACAGTGTTTTCCTCTGGTGGTCCGCCCTCGCAGGATATCATCCATGACCCCGGCCGTGGTGCTCCCCTGGCCAAAGTGGCCTTCCGTGACCCATACCGCTTCAAGAAGAGGACTGAGCTCTTCATCGCTGCTGAGGGCATCCACACTGGACAGTTCATCTACTGTGGCAAGAAGGGTAAGAGGCTGAGAGTGGACTTCCTGTGTTATTTTCAGCGTATGAACAATGTACCAAAACTGTTTTGATGACAGTATGTTTTCCCGTATGGAATATGAAGCATTTCTAGCTCCATACATATGATTTAAGAAATGTCTGTGAACTTGGACATTAAGGTTGTTTTATGTAAACGATCTAATATGGTTTAAATGCAACCAGATCATTACAGACAGAGTAGTTACTTTTTAAAACTCATTTCACAATGATATTGAACTTTGCAAAGTCATTGATGTTGACCATAATGTTGGAAGTGCTATACAAATGGTAGTAAGCTTGCTCCAAGCTTCAGTCTGACATGTAAAATAGCCAGCATGTGGAAGGGATGGAATAGTTCTGAACTGTAAAGTATAGTTACTAATGTGGTGATTTCAATGTACATGTCCTTTTTTTCAGCGTCACTTAATTTAATCCTATAGTCACACCAGGATTTGAACTTAAAACATTTGAGCTAGATTAGATGCATGTCAACCTCATCTTACAGCATCTGTGGTGTGTTTGAAATCTTTCTCTTGTGTGCATTTATGCTGCCTCAAAATCTCATATTGCACACTTGTCTACACTGAGCCCAATTTTAGATTAGTCAGTCTCCTAGAAGAGGCAACAAATGAAGTGAAATGAGAATGTCAGGGTAATGTTAATAAAGCAGGGTTGTTCTTAAAATGCAGTGCTTTGAATTAGGGAAATTGGGGTCACATTGTTGGATCGAGGTGTGTGATGTTTCAGTGTGTAGCCCGTGTCTCACTTTGTTTTATCCCACAGCTCAGCTGAACATCGGCAACGTCCTCCCCGTTGGCACGATGCCTGAGGGAACCATCATCTGCTGCCTGGAGGAGAAGCCCGGCGACAGAGGCAAGCTGGCCCGCGCTTCAGGCAACTACGCCACAGTCATCTCCCACAACCCCGAGACCAAGAAATCCAGAGTCAAGCTGCCCTCAGGCTCCAAGAAAGTCATCTCCTCTGCCAACAGAGCCGTTGTTGGTAAGGACTCTAAATGTCTGGTAGAGCTCATGTTTCCTCTTTGCCTCTGTGACCCACTACACAGCAAGGGGCTGTGTAGTTATCCACAGTTAAATTAATGTTACTGGAATGAGGACGATTACACCAGTGCACCTTCTGACCTGCTCTGCGTGTTACAGGTGTGGTCGCTGGAGGTGGTCGTATTGACAAGCCCATCCTGAAGGCTGGTCGTGCCTACCACAAGTACAAGGCCAAGAGGAACTGCTGGCCACGTGTCCGTGGTGTGGCTATGAACGTAAGTGAACACCAACACACTGCAGCTCTGTTATCAATGAGGTAAAACCATTAGAGTGCACTCAATAACCAAAAATTAGATTCAAGGCCTGAGGTAGGAGACAGTAATGAAAGATGATGCACATGTGAATGCATTTGAGCTTGGTAATGTATCAGCAGATAGATTCTGCTGCTTTGTGAGTAGATGTTGGAATTTAGGTTTTTCCTCATGTGTTGGTAGCATTGAACAGACCGATTTGTAGGTCATGTGTATTTGTAGGCAGTGTATTTGGAATCTGGTGATTGGTTTAATAACGAGTCATTTGAGTAGTTCACCATGTTATAAAATATTAGGGTAAGAATATGTTAATGGAGTGAAAAAGGAGAAGCCTCTGAAAGCGGAGGCGAAAGAGATGGAGGCAGCATCGATTGACATGGAGGTGATGAGCTTCAGCATTGTCTTAATTTCTGCCTGGTTTCCCACAAAATCTCATTAGCTTGGGTTTCAAAGCTGTGGTAATATCTTGCAGAAGAGTTTTTCAGGTATTGCAAATAGTATCTGGACCTACAGATGTGCGCTGGCTCAGCAGTTCAGTTACACTGCAAGCCTTAAGATATATGAGGATTTGGTCTTGAATCATGTCATTTTCAAGAGACAGACCCATAACATTATCCTACTTGGATGGCATCGACTTAACTCCCTCAATGTCCATGTGAAAGTATGTCATATTGAGAAAGCTCAAAGTTGTCTCAGTGTGACGCACCTTTTGACTGTAATGTCTTAAAATATAATGATGACTCAGCAAATGAAAGCAATAGACGATTGTGTCTTTAAAGTTGTACTAAAAATACTTTTTTATGCCTTCACATAGTGAAAGACACCTCTGCCATCATAATATTGACAATTAAGACATTTTCTCTACAGTATGTTTGTGATCTGTTTACACAGTTGATGCCTGACACAGAAGCAGCACATTAGGGTAAAACACAGGAGGAACTTGGAGCTTAGGGCTGCTGTTGAATAGTTGGATATATTAGGTCTGGTCTGTTTCTCAACACTTTTCCTTGACCTTCATGGAAAATGTCATAACGTTGAGGAAAGAAGTGAAGGAGATTTCATAAGGACTTAGGAAATTAGGCACTACGTTATTTTGTGACAGGATCCTTTGAATGGTGCAACACTTGAAATGTTGCTGCCACAAGGAATTGTGGGACAGCATCATCTGGATGGTCCAGTGTAGTGTTAAAGGAGGCCCCTGGGCTCAATGTGAGCATACAGCCACAATATAACAAATCAAGGTTCCTCACACTGATTTTTCGTTTCTCTCTCCCCACAGCCTGTTGAGCATCCCTTCGGTGGTGGTAACCATCAGCATATTGGCAAACCCTCAACAATCAGGAGGGATGCACCTGCTGGTCGCAAGGTCGGTCTTATTGCTGCCCGTCGTACAGGCAGACTGCGCGGAACAAAGACCGTCCAGGAGAAGGAGAACTAAATCTGACTTTGTTGATAATAAAATCTGTTCCAAAAGAATTGTTCTCTTGCTTCATTTCTTTTTTTTGCACATACAAAAGGTCAAACATGGGACAGCTGTTGACACTTAATATTGTACTACATAAATAGGCGTTTAGTAGGACCAGCACAGGTGTAAATATGAATTATGACTGTCGTGGCTTATTGGAACATGATTGAACAGTCATTAGTATTAACATCTGTGTTTTCAGTCTGCGATGAAAATGTTTTCATCCCAAAATGCTAATTTGTTGTAGTTAATATGAAAGAGTTTGGCTGTCCTCATCTGTTTTTAACATTTTAAAACAAAGTGATGGATGTTTGATGCCAACAGCTCGTCAGTTATTTGGGAAACAAAATGAGACCTTGACTTTGCTCTTCATTTCTTTTGATCCTAAGCACTTTCATCAGTTGTGAAAGCAAGTATTCCAGCAGGTCATCCCTTAAATTCCAATTTTCTGAAAGCTTGTGATGATTTAATGTTACGTCAGTTTCCCATCTCTTGTTCTTGTTATCCTCAGAGGTGTTTCCAGTGTTTTATCTAGTTGATATCAGAGAAACAAACCTTAGCTCCCTGAACAATCGTGTTGAATGTACACATTATTGCCCTCATGATGGGAGGGGTTTTTAATAAGACTAGTTACAGCCACGGATCTAGTAGACTGGTAAGTTAGTGAATGTACACTAGAGGGAGCTTTCATATCAGGACAGTTTGGAAAAAGTTATGGTTGCAATGCTGGACCTGTTCATAGGCTGTAGGTTAGGATTTACTAGTGCAGAGGTTCCCAGGTTCATTTGGCTTGTGACCTACTTGTGTTTTGTGAGCAGTTAAACCAAACAACTGATCATCCCTCTGATTTTTTTCATTTGAGGGAGATGTTGAGACATGAAGAGGTTAAAATAACTAATATTTCTCAAGTATAAAAAAAAAAAAACACTTCGAAGACATTAAAAAACAAGAAAGGTCAAAGTCGTGTCAGTAGCATCTTCCTCCTTCCCTGTGATGTGTATTATATGGCTGGTGGCTGATGTACACAGACTGGCACATATATAGAAATTATAGACCCTGATGACATCATCTGGGTTATTTATAAGCCTATGCTGCTCCCTCTGCAGCAACTCGAGACGTTATGTGCTCAGTTGCCAGTTTATTAGATGCACTGAGCTGAAACTAAGGCAGGCTAATACTACAGTCCTGCAGTAAATCTTCCCTGCATGAGGGTTCTGATGTTTTGCTTTTGTTGAAATGATTTGAAAGCAGTCTTCATTCAACTTTATGATCAGTTTGCGGTGCTGTTGAATTGTCACTTATATCAACGAGAGCAGACTAAATAACAGTTCAACAGCGGCACAAACTACAGCCTTTGAAATGATTGTGAAGTTGAATCAAAGCCTCAACAAAAACTGAACATCAGAACCTTCATGGATGGAGGATTTGTAGTAGGACTGATGCATGAGACTGCTTTAGTTTAATCTCAGTATAACTGTTCTCATAGCCTGAGAGCTGTAAATGACAAGCAAATTGAACTTCTGTAAAAGTGTCACATGACCAACATATCCCTGCAGCCTCATTCAAAGTTAAATTATCCCTCTGGAGTCTGCTCACTGTTTGAAAGCAGAATCAACAGACCAAACTTGTCAAAACCTCAAAACTTACGAAGCAAAACAGTACTTAAAAGTCTGCCAAGATGTCAGCTGGTGCAATAACCCAGAAAATGTGAGGACATTCTGTAAGAATACTTGTGTGTGTATAACTGCTTCCTTTCTTGATGAAAGTCGGTGATTCTCAGCAGATGTTTTTTTTTTGTTGTTACATCCACAAGTAAAAATGAGACACAGGCAAGATTCCATGTTCTTTATTTGCTAAGGGCGCAATGCTTTTTTTTTTGTTATATTTCTGTGCACAAAAAACCTCACAAAGTGAAAGTCCACATCGCGACTGTAGCTCCAGAATTCAACGTCACACCATGGCCAAAACAAAAGTCGGCAAAAAACAGGGCGCAGAACTCTGTACAGTCAATATCTTCTTTAAAAATAACACAAGGACAAAAATGTTCCTCTTAAATCAAATTCTATTTTTAGTGAAATACAACAAAATAAATTCTATAAAATAAGAGCAAAATATTTAAATATAATACGATGGGCAGAATATTTTCATTTGCAGGAGTATTTGGTATGTTTTAGACAAAAAAAAAAAATTCAAAAAATACATGCATTCAAGTTACCAATTAAATACAGTATTTACTGATGTTTACCTTTTACTCCTACAGAATTACAAGTTAGCTCAAGTTGCAACATGACTAACCAGCCGCTATTCTTACGGCACAACCCCGCTGTGGAACCTGTTCTCCGTGGAGCGAGAGGACCGGGGTCTCACTGCTGCTCGGGATCACTGACTCACCCCCAACCGCAGCCAGACACCAAACCTGACCGGCTCCATGGCGGAAAGGAAGCCGATGGGCAACAAGTCTGTCTACAACTAGGCTCTATTGAAGAGACAGAAGCAAACCACACAGTCTATTATACACCAGATAGCCCAGTGCAGCAATTCTGTTGCATATGTGTGTTCATTTTTCAGAATTCCTAAAGATGAAAGCTAAGCCGTCTATCCCACCGAAAACTGACTGCCGAATGTGAAGTTGGAGGATTATAATGTGCAATTGAAAAGCCACTTATTCATACATTGGTTCAAAATATCGCCCTCATTGTAGATAGGGTAGATGAGTAGAAAAAAAGAACAAAAACAAAACAAAAAAAACCTAAGGGTAACAACACCCCTCTGGAGATGTGGATTAAGAACAGCTTTAGGTTGTTATGATCACAAGTCTTCCCTTGGGCTACACTATTCTGGTGAGAAGCCATGCTAAATGTTACAGCATATTAACTAGAGCTTCAAAAAGGATTGAATTAATTACCAGAAACAAACAAAAAAAAAAAAAGAAGAAGAAGAAGAAAGGCAATGAGTTTCAGAACAATGTTGCATCACTGCTTTTTCACATCAACCAAACACCGTAAAAGTCCACCCAACCATTCCAGAACTCACACTAAAACCAACCACAGCTCGTGAGTTGATTTGGCATCGGTCACAAGGTTGCCAAGGAGCTTAAGAATAATAATATAATTATGATAATAACAATGCGTCCTTCTACAGTTGAATGACCAGTAACCGTCCGATGGTAGAACAAACTTTACTGCTGAGCATGGGTGATAAAACAAAGAGGAGTTGTTGTCTTCTTACAGTTTTTTTTTGGGCATTTTTTTTCTTATTTATAATATCCATTTTGTTTTTCATAATATCTGCAACATCTCCCAACAGCAAACCACACAGAGTTATGCTACTGGGGGATCTGGACAGTCAAAAACATTAACATACTATGTACACCTTTTCGTCGCGTAGACAAGCGCATCAGCATCGTCGGCTCTGGGTAAATTTGTTTTTCTTTATTAGAACTCTTGTCCACTCCCTCGCCTCTGCAGCCACCAGCAGGCCCCTGTCACACGGTCAGGCAGCCCCAGGCCAGGGAAGAGCGCCTCTCACAGGCTGACAGGAGAGGAGGGGGAAGGGGGAGGCCTGGCTCTGCCCTGCCCTGGGGCCAGAGAGAGAGAGAGAGAAAGAGAGGCCCGACGAGGAGCTCTGTTGACCAAAGGATGAGAGGAAGGAGAGCGGGACGATGGAGGCTCGAGGCACAGCAGAGGGGGGAGGGGGTGTTACTCCTTAGGCGGGGCGGGCGCCGGGGTGGAGGTGGGGGCGGGGGCGACCTCCTCGGTGCTCTCCCAGTTCTCTTGTGCTCGCGGGCCTGGACCAGGAGTGGGACCAGGGGCAGGGGCGGGGGTCTGGGTGGGGCCTGGAGTCGGGGCGGAGGCAGGACCAGGACGCTGGGGGTTGTTCATGTGCTGAGCAGCAGGCCCGGTGTACGGCTGCCCATGGGGGTGGTTGTTCTGTTCAGGAAGAGAAAGTGGACAAATGTCAGTAGACTGAAACCACATAGGATGCTGAAGTAAAAATATTTGTTGCATTGATTATTAGCATTATTCATAGCTAATGTGAGACTGGCTAAGAAAACTCATGCCACTTTCATGTTGTACAAAAGCAACCTGAATGTTGGGCAACAGGAACCCGAGACACTACCTGCTGAAACTGGGTGGTTCCAGGAGAATGTGGGTACAGAGAGGTGTCCTCAGGTGGGGAAGAGTCTTGATCATCAGGTGCTTCCTGTTCATCCGGCTCCTAGCAGACATGAGATAAAGGTTATCGCTAATTCATTTCAACTTTCAGTTGCAAATATATAAATATGTACAACAGGAATTGCTGGTTTATTTGAACAAAACAGTGGGTATAATTGTTAAGCTTCTGCAAGTCAGTGTGAAATAGCAAGTGGGTTGTGTGGGCAAGTCAAATTTCCAACTGTGTTACAGTATCCATTAAAATTAAGTTTAAATGAGATTTGATTATGTGTGTGGGTGGATTCTACACCTGAGAGCATCCTCTCAGCACCAGAGCTGCTGGTAATTCTTTAGAAAAAGAGCTAACAGTAGGGGCTCATGAAGGTTATCTAAGTGGGCCATTGTCCTAGGACAAGGCTGCTGATTGTTTTTAGTCTCCTCTTGTCATTTGTTGACAGCGGGAAAAATATTATCAATTTAACAACTGTTAATCATTACATATGTGACAAGGTAATTACATTTCTGTTCAATGTGTGCAAATGAACATATTACAACAGGGAGTCATAAGGATAAAAACAACAGAACCTGTCAGGCTATTAACACAAATGCCTAGTATGTTAAGCTGTGGGACTAATAAATGCCAGCACATAAACCATGTGTTATTTTAATACTGTCCTTTTCAGTATAGCTATTATCCATTATCTAGCCACAGATGGAATATCAAAACTGGATGAATCTTTATGAAGATTTTCAACTACTTCCGATTTGATGCTAGTAAAAAAAATGATTGACAACCTTGTGTCAGAGGTTGTTTAATTTAAAAGAGTTAGGTGAGTTGATATGGTTTTTTCCAAAGTTTACAACAAAAAATGTTATCGTCTACAATAGCATAATGGAAGACAAATCCTGCTTGTAGCACAGTACATTCCTCATTTCACAGCTTAAGTAACTGAAACTACGAATATACGT